>JAQJVK010000020.1:14453019-14756948 GCA_035578135.1 Flexamia atlantica
CTATCCAGAAAGAAACCTGTCCCTTGATGAATGTATGGTGTTATGGAGAGGGCGACTACAGTTTCGCCAGTATATAAAAGGCAAGAGACATAAATATGGTGTCAAACTGTACACTCTCGCCGAAGTACATGGTTTGATTTACAGGTTTTGCCTTTATGCTGGAAAAAATGATGACGACATTGGAGGCAAAGGCCACGCTTCTAAAGTAGTTTTACACCTGATGAGAGGTATCTCAAAGAACGGCCATGCATTATACATGGACAACTTTTATAATAGTTTCACACTAGCTGCGAAACTGTTATCCCTGGGAACGTACTGTACAGGTACACTTCGAGTCGATAGAAAACACATTCCTCAAGATGTGAAATCTGAAAAACTTAGCAAAGGGGAAACAATTGCTAGATATTCAGAGGGGGTGATGGTAGCACGTTGGAAAGATAAGCGTGTAGTAACCTACTTATCAACAGAACACGAAAATGACATGGTGTCATTCAAAAACAGGAAAGGCAATGATAAAGTCAAGCCCCTGCCGATCATAAAATACAACGCTTTTATGAAAGGTGTTGACAGGGGGGATCAGATGCTCAGTTACTACCACTGCGACCGCAAAACTCTGAGGTGGTACAAAAAAATTTTTGTCCACGTGATCCAGATGCTATTACTGAATTCATTTCATCTTTTCAATGGCATCGAAATGGCGGACAAGCGAAAAATGTCATTTTATGACTTCAGATTGAGCGTTATTGACAAAATGCTGCCAGATAAGCCTGCCCCGCCGAGACCTTTACCCCGTAGCCCAAGACACACACCATCCAAGATCGAAAGCAAGGACAATCAGAACCGAACGAAGAGGAAAATGTGTCGAATGTGCAGTCGCCGAGGGAAAAGGAAAGACACGACCTATTGCTGCAAAGCCTGCCCCGGAGAGCCCGGACTGTGCATTGTTCAATGCTTTGACGACTGGCACAAATAATCTGAAACACTGAGGGGTGGTGGGAGGGGTTGTACATATGTGTATATAGTTTTTTTCATTTACTTTGATGTAAGTAAATCAATTATAATGATTTTTAGTGTGTTTTATTCGCTTCGACTACGTATTTGAAGCAATTCGCGTGTGCGATGACTTCCCGAGTGCTCATCACGCACATGTGCGGACCGGAAATGACGCAACCCGGAAATGGCGAAAACGAGCTTTTTCGGCGAAAAGAACATCATTTCCAGCCTGTTTACACCAAAAGGTAAGTGAATATGAAAAATTACGTTTTAGCACCCAGAGGACCCAATAGAGCTAATTTCAGCAGTGAATGTGTTAAGTCACTGAGACAACAGATAAGATAATTCATTTTGGATTTGTAACTGTAGTGTTAAGTTTCCATGGTTACGGTGAGACAGTTTTGATATTTTTTTTTGAATTCTTCAACAATTTGTTTTTATTATATCTAAAAGCAAAATTCATTGACTGACAAATTAAATTTTAACACCTTCGCTGCGTTCCACTGTCCGGACAGTGGTGCCGTGACACACCGCCACGCGGCCCATTGTCTGGACAGCTTTGCGTAGCTGTATAATATATTGCAGTTCCTGCTCAGACGCACACGGGCTAGGTAGGGAATTTTATTATCCGTGTTTAGCTAAGACTTTGGGCTATTTCGGGGTGTGTTTCGTTCTTAGATATCTTTATCGGTTTTCGGCGTACAAAGCGTATTGTTTTTATACGATTTTTTCGCTGTAGTGAGTCTAACTAAGCTAGCAATGTGAATTATTTTTGGAGTAATTTTGAGTTGGCAATTGTGTTTAGTAGTTCTGCGACTCGCCATTATGCAAGGCTCTGTCCATACAGTGGCGCATTCTGCGGTGAAACATGAGACTCTCGTTACAACTTGTCAGTTGATGCGCTGTCGGTTCGGTGCGTGGTTTAGTACTGTTGTCAGTGTCTTTCCTTGATCAGGATCGTATTTGTTTTATTTTTTACGTAAACTGCTTGGTTTTTAGTATGTTTTAGTGACTATAGGACGTGTTTTTAGTGAATATCTTTTTATTAGGAGTGTGATTTCGACTAAAAATGGCCTCAACATCACGTAGGCGCCATTCTAGTGATGAGAGTGACTCAGACAATAATATGGATGATTCGTTGGATGAGATGGGGAATACTGATGAAGAGGACTTTCTTACAGAATCTGAGGAAGAACCAGACTACGAAGCTAATCCTCCCGTGTGGTCAATACACACATCTGGACTGAAACAAATTGAATTTGTGAGGGAGGAAAGGTTTCTCATCCCCTTACCTGGAGAAGGTAGGCCAGTTGATTTTTTTAATATTTTGATGGACGATATCTTATTAGAGAACTTAGTGAAATTTACAAACCAAAATGCCCTAAGAGTTTTTACTCACAGCCCATGCCTTACGCCTAAATCTAGAATTTGCCAATAACAGTTGCTGAAATGAAAACATTTTTTGGTCTTTTCATTAATACAGGCACTATCAAACTGAACCGCCTAAATGATTATTGGAGAACACATTGGCTTTTTGGGAAACAATGTTTTGGTACGTTCATGCCACGTGATCGATTTCTGAGCATTTTACGGTGTCTGTATTTTACCGACAATCGTACAAACTATGCAAATGAACGAATCGCCAAAGTACAGTATATGGTTGATTATTTCAATACAAAAATGTCATCTGTTTATTAATCCACAGAGAGAGCTTTCACTCGACGAATCTATGGTCCTTTGGCGTGGCCGCTTATAATTTAGTCAGTATTTGAAGGGTAAAAAACACAAGTTTGGTGTAAAGCTCTACACACTGAGTGACCCCCATGGCTTGGTTTTACGGTTCATCGTGTACTGTGGTGTTTTAGACGACCTTGGGGGTAAAGGCCACGCGGCAAATGTCGCTTTGAAATTGATGGAAGGAAAGCTTGGCGTTGGCCACAGCTTATTCATGGATAACTACTATAATTCATTTGCCCTTGCTTCTAAGTTGTTATCTAAAGACACATATTGTACTGGGACATTACGTAATGACAGAAAGCATAATCCTGAGGAGGTAAAGTCAGCGGTGTTGAGAAAAGGTGAATCAATCGTACGCTATTCAGAAGGCGTCGTTGTAGGTAAATGGAAAGATAAAAGAGTGGTCACCTACATTTCTACTGAGTACGAAAATGAGATGGTTGAGTCTTTGAACAGGAAAATGGAAATGCGAATGAAACCACTCCCCATCGTCAAGTACAATAGCTTTATGAAAGGCGTCGATCGAGGAGACATGATGATGGCTTACTACCCATTTGAACATAAGACACTCCGATGGTATAAAAAGATAGCAATGCACGTGGTTCATATGATTCTTTTGAATGCTCACCATCTGTTCAACATCTACCAGGTGCAATCCCAGGGACAAAAAAAGATGTCTCACTACGACTTTCGTCTTCGCATACTTGAAAGTTTGTTGCCGAAACCTGAAGAGCCGCTCCCAGTCTTGCCTCTGCGTGGTACAGACCACACGCTAACAACGCTGGGTCCCCGAGTTGACAAGCCCAACCGATCCAAGATGAAGGACTGCAGGATCTGTGCACGGAACGGTAGGAGGAAGTATGTGTGTGAAGCATGCCCAGGAATCCCTGGCCTCTGCCCTGGTGCGTGTTTTGACTCGTACCATCGCAAGTAGAGAGAAGAAGAAACATCTCGTAAGAATCTGTAAATATGTGTAAGTATTCTAGAATAAAGCTAATAACATTTGAAAAGTCAAATAACTTATTTTTTAGTGATTAGACACTAATATAATACCTATACAAGTGTCAGAAGTGCTGCTTGCGGTTGGAGGACGTCCCCAGGAGCTGACCACTGTCTGGACAGGGGTATTTTCAAAATGGCGGCTGACCATGGATATGGCCGAAAATTGATGAATTGCGCCTAGAATCGTCCTAAAATACCATCAGGTACGTGTTTCTGCCATTTTCTAATTTTAGGAAGGGTGAAGTGGGGTAAGTGTACGCACGGGGCAAGTGGACGCGTTGACTATAAATAAGCCATAAATGGAAAAAAAATTTTTAATTCATCTTTTTATGTGATTTGAAATGTGATCTTTCAGATTCTGAAGTCAGAAATCAGTATTTATAATTGTTTATACATGAAAATTAAGTTTTAAAACACCTTTGCATTTCTACTTACTACGAAAGTACCGCCTTCAAATTTTGAAAAATCATATAAAATCAAAAAATAGGAATAGAAATTTGAAAATTGATACACTGATGCAGTTTTGTAAGAGGAATCCAAAAATGTGGTTTATGTATCTCTAAAATGTATTGTTAAAAAAAAAGAGGGGGGCTTACACTTTCCCCGGGCCAAACAGTGGTTGGGGTAAGTGTACTTCCAGCCCCGGGGTAAGTGTACATAGCCCTAAATGCGATGGAAATTGGCATGAAATGAAAATTCTGTCAACGTTCAATAAAAAAAATAAAAAAACTAGCTGTAAATATGTAAATAATAAGTATTTTCAAAGCAAGTGAACAGTTCCTTAAATATAGTGTTAGTGAAATAGTCATGTAGCCTAATATGAACTACTTAAGAATTATTTGGCGGAATTTAAAAAAAAGTCATTTACATTGCAGAATTCACCTCCAGGTAAGATTTGTATACGCATATTTAAAATTGTGTTTCTAGATTCTAACTAGCCTACCATTATTTGTGAGATATTAAATAAGTTTTTTTCAGCATTTAATTCATTTAAAATAATTTATTAACACACTAATAATAATAATTGTAAATGTACCAATTAGCCGTTTCACGAAAATTGTATGCGGAGTTCCACAAAAAAGTTCATAACTCCTGAACGGTTGGAGCTAATTTAACAAATAAAAAAACATTTTAATCAGCAGATTCTAAGCTATGCTCCACTTGCCCCAGATTCCACCTAATGTGAGTTAATAAAAATATAAGGGGGTGCGTACACTTACCCTGATTTCAGGGGCAAGTGTACGCACAGGACGTCAGTTTATAAAAACATTTATATAAAAAAAGTTTAATAATTTACAATTTTAAAAAAATACCACATACATAAAACATTCCAAGCTTTCTGCTCACCAAGTTTCATTAAGATATCTGAAATACAATTGAAGTTATTGTAAGTTAAAGTGCAACTAGTCGTTTTGGCGCGTACACTTACCCCACTTCACCCAATACGGTGAGTTTCACGGTCTCTACCACCGCAGCGAACGTGTTAACATGTATTCAACTAAATACACCAAAAACTTTTTAAAAATATAAAGGATATTATTTAAAAAAAAAAAAAGTTACAGAAATGACAAATTCTATCTACGTGTTGTTTAAAATGTTAAAAAAAATATATAAATAATTTTTTTTCAGCTCAGCCCTTTAAATATTAGGTTAAGAACATAATCATTTATATTTTAAGCCTAATTAAATATGTGTTTTCATTAAAAAATTGTATTTCTTTTCCTTCCTCGTATTTTCCCACAATTTGAGAACAGCCCGAAAGAAAATTTAAAAGTTGCGGAGTTCTATGAGATTAGCCATTTTTCTGAGAATTTCAGCTTCGTTATTCAAGATGATGCTCAAGGATATCACTGGGCGAGAGATCATGCCATCATCCACCCACATGTAATATACTTCAAAGAAGATGATGTCCTAAAACGCACCAGTTATGTAATAATTTCTGATTGCCTTGAGCATACAACTGCCGCTGTTTACTGTTTTCTGAAGAAATTGATCCAGTTTTCAAACGGCAAATTTGATCTTGTCAAAAAAATCTATTATTTTTCTGACAGGTGTGCAGGGCAGTACAATAATAGAAGAACCTTTCGAATTTGTGCCACCATAAGGAAGATTTTAATGTTGAAGCTGAGTGGCACTTCTTGAAGTGAGAACAGGAGAATAGTGAGTCGGTAGCACGGTCGGTGGCGTGCCAACTTCACATGGTAAGGGGCCTTGCGATGGAGTTGGGGGTACCCTCAAAAGGTTGGCAACATAAGCAAGTTTGCAGAGGCCCTTAGATAATCAAATCCTATCCCCGAAGGATATCTTTGACTAGGCAGTTGAAGACAAAGAAGCTGTAAATTTTGAATTCTCCACCCTAGAAGACCACATTTAAACGGAAAGCTTCTTAGAAAAGCGCTTTAGTTATGGTCTGACCAGAAACTTCATGCTTCAAAGGCACCAGAAACTTCATGTTTTTATCCCTTTATTAACAAACACTTCAAGAATACTAGTCAAACCGTTTTTTAATTCATCTGAATCAAGAATAGAGACACTGAATTCTTCAGAGAAACTTCAGATAGCAGACTTAAGTGGGTACATCGCAGCAGTGTACAACTCATCCTTTTTGGTTTGTAAATATAAATAAATAAATAAATATCTTTAATTATAAGTACAGGTAGGTGACTCTTATATTTTCTTCTTAATTCTAATTAATTATTATTGTTCAAGATGGCGTCATTATAATTAGTGTGATACTAGCCTATTTAATATTTAAATTTGAAATAAAAGAATGGTAATCTGTTACAAAACTATTATTTATTCAACAATAACAATAAATATGAATATCAAAATTGAACTCTAGGGGGACGTACAAGGATTATTACAGTGGATGGGGTTAGATAAAATTACTTATGCTAATTGGATTAATATGGTACAATTTAAGGGCATTAGCTCAGTTCTTGAGAAGCATGATCTCTTCACATAGGGTTCTGGGAATCGTGCGGGCATGACATTGAAAAATTAATTTGTTTGAATATCACAATCATAAATACTTTTAAATAGAATAAATAATTTTGATAATAATATAAATTGCCAATTCTGATCTCTTTTTATATTTAATTAAATCAAGTCTTTGTTTGAAAGTCTGTTCCTCTTCAACAATGGTTGGTGAAGTAAATTTTGGATTGGTCTTACCAAGAGTTTATCTCTTCACCCTGATCTTTTCTTCAGATAGATAAATTTGGCCACTTAAAGGGGAATCAACTAAGATCAGGTTTACCGCTGGCTAACCAAAAAAAAAATCTACTAATTAAGGGGGATGAAATTTAAAATTGGAACGAGGTCCAGGTACAATGAAGTTAACACTTGGCCATCTCTCTCTGGAATAGAAGCTGGAGTCCTTTACAATGGTTCCACTTTTCACTTTAACAATGTAACACATGGTTCACTAACTTGGTCTTTGGTAAACACTTCACTGAATTATTAGAGATCAAATTTTGAAAAACATGCTATATAAAATAGATAATTTGAGATAGCGTTCCCTGACCCATAAATATAAATTATATTAAATTATGAATACAGCTGATCTAACTGAACTTATCTAAAATTTTTATGGTAGATGGTAATAAATTAATGAATGATTTTAGGAAAATAACATTATCAAATAATTTATATTAACTGAGTGATATACTAGGTTGACATATTATATACAAATAATTATTAAGCTGTGTGTTTGTTTATTTATATGGGTGTTCATTTATGAAATTTAAATGTAAATGTTTGTGAACTATTACAATATCCCCTCAGAGTTGAATTAATTTAAAGAATTGAAATTAATGAAAACTCGATAATAATAGGAACAAATATTTACAAAACTATACTAAATGATAAAATATTTATTTATAATTTAAAATGATGATTTCTTAAAACTAAATGGATTATATGACCTAATATTTACAATCATAACTTCAGGTCCTAATACTGTCCACGCGCACTTCACTTATTTCAAATTTTGTTTCACTGTTCAACATTTATTACACTATTGTTTATATTTACTGGAGTCTTTTATCCCCTCAATCCATAAATAAACAAATTAATCTACAACTTTTAATTAGTTGTCCGTGTATTGTCCAAATGTTTATATAACTGTTAATAACACTATTTACACTGTATTTATTGTTGATCTCGGTTTGGCGTTATATATTTTCTAAGAGCAGTTACATGGTAGGGTCCAAACTCTTGTTCTTCATTTAACTTTTGTACAAAATAAGTCGAATGTCCCAGGATACTTGAGATGCGGTACGGTCCTTCGTATATGGCGAATAGTTTGGCTGTTTCTCCAAATGCTGCATTTGATAGTTGATGATTTTTGACCAATACCAAATCGTTTAAATTGAATAATGTTGGTAATACACCGCGGTTAGCTCTTCTTGCTCGTGTTCCCTTCTTTTCTCGGATCCGTTGGGAGGCGAGGAATATCTTCTGTTCTAGTGGGACATCTTCTGAAAATGGGTTTTCCACATATCGTTCCCAGAACCTGAAATCTTTTCTTCCTAACTGTAGTTCATTCGGACTGAATCCTGTAGTTTCGTGAGGAATTTCGTTCAAGTATTCATTAATTTCTGTTATACACTGAGCCCATTTTCTGTGTTGTCTTGAGCAGTATGTTCTTAAGCAGCGCTTCACTTCTTTAATAGGTCTTTCGGCCATATTAAATTGGGGATGGTACACAGGGTTAAATATTGGAATAATATTGTTTTCTTCTAACTTTCTTATCCATTTGTGGCTCTTAAATTGCGTACCGTTATCACTTTGGATCCTCTGGGGTATTCCATGTTCTATAAAGTGTTGGTTAAACAATTTATTTAGTATGGTTTGTGTGGTGGCACGCTGCATTGGGTATAATTTGATAAATTTAGTGAAAATGTCCAGGACAATTAACATGAATTTCACATTTCCTCGGCCAGGCGGCAAAGGACCTATAATGTCGATAGCTAACTGTTCGTTCTTCTGATTACAACTGATACCTTGAGCGAAACCTCTTGGTGGATGAGTATCATTTTTGCACCGTTGGCACGAGTCACAGGATGCCAGGTATTGCCGGATTCTTCGATTCATGTTCTTGAAAATGAAACATTCTCTGAGTAAATCAAAACATTTCTTAGACCCGCAATGGAGGTAGTAGCAATGACACTCCCAAATAAGGCGATTTATGATGGTTTCTGGTACTACTATGAGCCATTTATTAAGGTGTTTTTGGTATAGTATTTCCTGGTGTAATTTATATGATTGTTTGATTTTTGTGTGTTCAGGTGTATCTTGGGGTATTAATAATATTTGACGAATCTCTTGAAGGCGGGGATCTTGTGACTGTAATTTCCCAATGTTTCGGAGATCTTCTTGTAGTCTAGGGTCTGGAATTCTTCTAATATAATTGATAATTAATTCTCTCTGAGATGTTTCCTGGTTCTCTTCAACTGGGTAACTTATTCTGCTCAGGGCGTCGGCTGTCGAATTATCGGCTCCTTTACAGTGATGGATCGTGAAATTGTACTCTTGAATCGCCAATGCCCACCTTGTTAATCTATTATTCAAGAGTTTACAGGTTTTTAGAAATGTTAATGCATGATGGTCAGTTATGATGTTTAATTTTGAGCCCAATATTATATACCGTGTTTTCTGTAAACAATAGATGATGGCGAGTAATTCTTTTTCAGTGGTCGTATATCTTTGCTCTGCTGGCTGCAGTGTCCGTGATAAAAACATAATTGCTGCTTTGTCTCCATTATCTCGGTATTGAAATAAATGTCCGCCTATCGAAAAATCTGATGCATCCGTTTGTAGGTAGAAGGGCTTCGTATGGTCTGGATGGTGAAGAACATTCATTTTTAGAAATAGGTTCTTAACTCTTTGAAAAGTTTTATCATCTTCTTCGGTCCAGATAAATTTTTGTTTCTTTGAGGTGAGGCGTAGTAAGGGTTGGATTGTTTCTGAATACTTGTCAATAAATTTATTATAATAGTTAATGCATCCCAAAAATGATTTTAACTGTGTCCTATTTTTAGGTGTGGGGAAATCGAGGATTGGTTTGACCCGCTCCTGGTCCATTTCCAAACCGGTTTCTGTTAATGTGTACCCCAAGAACGGAACTGAACTTTGACAAAATTTTGATTTTAAAAACTTTATCGTCATATTTGCTTCAGCTAATTTATTGAAAATATACCTCAAATGTTTTAAGTGTGTTTGGAAGTCGGGTGAAACTATACAAATGTCGTCTACATAAATTAAGGTGAATTTTTCTACTTCCTCATCGAAAACTTTGTCCAATGCCCTTACTAATGCTGCCTGAGATGTGTTGATTCCAAATGGTGTAACTTTGTAGTGGTAGGTCTTTCCTCGGAACTGGAATGCTGTGTATTTTCTCGATTCTTCAGATAGTGGAACTTGCCAATATGATGAAGTTAGATCGATACTACTGATAAATTTTGCACCTTGACATTTTGCTAATAATTCATTGACACTTCTATTACATTCGTAATCTGGAATAATAATTTCGTTCGCTTTTCTAGCATCCAAACAAAGTCTTATTTCACCAGTTTTCTTGACGACCGGGATAATTGGGTTTATAAAAGTGCTGTTGCTTCGCTCTATGATCCCTAGGCGTTCCATTTCCCTTATTTCTCGCATGACTGCGTCTTGGTGTGCTAATGGTACTGGGTAAGTATGACATTTAAAATTTTGAGGATTTTCGACTCTTAATACATGCTGGTATTTGTTACATAACCCAGGTTGGTCGGAGAATACATCTTGAAAGTCCAATAACAAATCAGTTAATTGTTGTTTTTGAATACTATTTAGATTTAAATTATTTTTGAGGGATTCTGTAATTATTTCAGGGGATAATTCACATGATGTTCTGGGGTTTGTTTCTTCAATATAATAACACTCTTCGTATGGATCTTCATTGCAGCAGTAATCTTCTAAATTATCCACATTTTTATCATTAGTGATTATATGGCATAAAATTCCAGCTCGATTTGTGTTATTGAATTGAATTACTAAATCTGTATCATTAATATTCATATGCATTTCACCCTTTTCAAAATTTATCTTCATCTTCCAGGCACTAAGTGTATCTATCCCGATAATTACTGATTGTATTAGTTTTGGTACTACGAGCATTTGTGTTAATATAGTTTGTTGACCAATGGTAATAGGAATCATTACGATTTTTGAAATTTTCCGGGATTTTTCATTGGTTGCTGTTCTAATGTGCATATTATTTACTGGTAATTCTTCTATTTTTCCTAATTCACTCCGATTTGATATGTACCAATCTTCTGCTAGACATGTAATGTTAGAACCTGTATCAATGAGAGCTGTAACTTCTTTGCTTTTGATCTTTATTCTTATTTCGGGGCATTTTTGCGATATAGTCGTATGAGTATTTTGTTCTGTTTCTTCTTCAAATAAAAACTCCCGATCACAATAAATATTGCTCAAAGTTAAACTATTGGTATCTGATTCATTATGCATGTTATTTACATTATTTACAATTTCAATTGACCTCTTATGTCCGACTTCTTTCTTATTTTGCACTGAAGATGTGTTCTTCTGATTTGAGCTATTTACATGGAGAATGAGGTCACCACCATCATCAGTGCCTCTCAGTTTAAATCCTGATTATTTTCCTCTGGCACTAGGTTTGCGTTCTCCTCAATAATGGCAGCGCACACCTGGTTTTGTTCTTGTGTCGGGTGGTATCTAGGCAGTGGTCTTCTCTCTTCAGACGGCGGTTGGTTTGATGGTAGATTGGGAAACTGTCTTAGGTCACGGTAATCGTTTCCAAATCGATGGCGTCGGTCGTCTCTTTGGTACCGATTATCGTGGTGGAGGTGATTCTCATGTCTCCGATTGTACGGGTGGTACTTAGGTGTGTACGCTCGATTGTCCGTGTTTCTTTCATTGTAGTGTTGGTTATGACCTTTTCTACCGTGTTGGTGGTGGTTTCTATTTACATGATTTTCCTCAGGTGTATTTTCCTTTTTATGTTTATGGTTTTCGTTCCTTTGATGGTTAGGTGACCTTGCTTGTTCTCGCAGATCTTCTCTCTGGAGTAGAGCTTCAAAATCGCAGACCGTCTGAATATTTTGAACTCTATAGGCATCTTGGATTATGTCTCCAAAGTGGTTTGATAGGCAATCGAGGATTTCTTTTTCGTCCAGGGGAGGGTTTAGCGATTTAAGGGTCAACACCCGCTCTATAAAATACTCTGATCGGTTCAGATAACCATTTGGCCGATATCGTTCATTTTCGATCCGTTGTTTGACGCCTCTTTGGATATCTCGGTTCCAATATTTCGATTCAAACATATGTTGAAAATCATCCCATGTGTGAATATCAGTTTTGATTAAATTGAACCACTTTGAGGCATGTCCTTCTAGGCACATTTCAATGAGATCAACTAGGCTTTCCGCACTATTATTTTCTGGATTTAACTGTAGGTTTTTCTCATAATATTTCTTAAGTTTGTTTAGAAATTCCTGGGAATTATGTGTCTTTCCATTAAATTTTGGGTGGGTCATTTCCGGTGTTAATGTCGATCTGCCGTTACACACAATATTAATAGGGACGGGCGCTTGTGTTGTTTGAATGTTGGGTGTAGTAGGTATTTCTAATATTTTCTTATGACACGCCTCCACGGACTCAGCCAATTTCGCAATTTGGTATTCATTGGATTTAATGTTTGGGTTCAGTTCTAATTTGACTTGGTTGATTTCAGCTGTTACTTGTTCTTTGATTTGTGTATAATTTTCCTTACAAATGTTTTCTACCTCCCTGTGTGTCTCTAATTGAATCTGTTTAATTTGTTCAGTGATTTTTAATTGGGTTTTACAATTTTCTGATACGATGATTTGACTAACCTCCTGTTTATGTTGAATGAGGTCTTGTATTAAATTTTCTCTGATTTTGTATTCCCCTTGTTCTAATTTAGTATCAATTTGATCGACTTCCTTAGCCAAATTTTCCTGAAGAATTTTAAGTTGATTTATGTCAGTTTTAAGATTTGACTGTTCATTGTGAATTTGCTGAATTTGATTTTCGACCCGGGCAGAGTGATTTTGAAATTCAGATCTTAAGTTTGCATGTTGTATTTTAATATCAGATTTGATTGCGTTCATATCGGCTTTAATTTCATTTCTTAACTCGGTTTTAAGCGCATTCATGTCAGTTTTAATCGCAGCATTGCTCGATTTAATTTCATTCATGTCGGTTCTAAGTGCATTGATCGCCGCTGCTATTTGTACGAGTGGGTCGACACTGTCGACAGCTGATTCAGTACGAGTATGGTCTGGAATCAGCACAGGAGGGACGGTACTTGTGTCGCTCGTCAAAGAAACTAGCGTTCTGATTGGTTGTTCCGTTCGGTATATTTCGCTCAATGACGATGTAGCGGGGGAAATCGCCGCGGAAGTAGTGGTAGCACTGATTGAGGTTGGCGTTGGTGTTGAAGTGGGAGACGCCGGCTGGGACAAAATGGCGGAACGTTCTGACATTTCACTCACGGCCGAAATTGTTGTCTCATTATTAGAATCACTCGCGTTGTCGGAATTATTTGAGTCGCCTACCGAAACAATGTTTTCTTTGTTCACTGACGGGTCACTGTCCGATTCGCGGTGTACATTTATTGGTTCCGTGTTATTGCCGAATAAAACAAAACTTGTCTGCTCGGACTGCGTCGTTGAAACTTTAGGTTTGTCGGTTGATCTTAAATGGTATTTATGTTCGTCGCCCATATTGAGGTAGTAAGCACGCAATTAGGATTATTATACAATAAATTGGATATTATACTTATATCTAAATGAGGTGAGATGAGTCTTAATCTAGGCTATCTCCTACAAAATTATCTTCTTGCTATCTCAAATAATGTCTGCGATCATTAACTTTTCATTGTCAATGCCCTTACGTTGCGGCGCCAATTACAACTCATCCTTTTTGGTTTGTAAATATAAATAAATAAATAAATATCTTTAATTATAAGTACAGGTAGGTGACTCTTATATTTTCTTCTTAATTCTAATTAATTATTATTGTTCAAGATGGCGTCATTATAATTAGTGTGATACTAGCCTATTTAATATTTAAATTTGAAATAAAAGAATGGTAATCTGTTACAAAACTATTATTTATTCAACAATAACAATAAATATGAATATCAAAATTGAACTCTAGGGGGACGTACAAGGATTATTACAGTGGATGGGGTTAGATAAAATTACTTATGCTAATTGGATTAATATGGTACAATTTAAGGGCATTAGCTCAGTTCTTGAGAAGCATGATCTCTTCACATAGGGTTCTGGGAATCGTGCGGGCATGACATTGAAAAATTAATTTGTTTGAATATCACAATCATAAATACTTTTAAATAGAATAAATAATTTTGATAATAATATAAATTGCCAATTCTGATCTCTTTTTATATTTAATTAAATCAAGTCTTTGTTTGAAAGTCTGTTCCTCTTCAACAATGGTTGGTGAAGTAAATTTTGGATTGGTCTTACCAAGAGTTTATCTCTTCACCCTGATCTTTTCTTCAGATAGATAAATTTGGCCACTTAAAGGGGAATCAACTAAGATCAGGTTTACCGCTGGCTAACCAAAAAAAAAAATCTACTAATTAAGGGGGATGAAATTTAAAATTGGAACGAGGTCCAGGTACAATGAAGTTAACACTTGGCCATCTCTCTCTGGAATAGAAGCTGGAGTCCTTTACAATGGTTCCACTTTTCACTTTAACAATGTAACACATGGTTCACTAACTTGGTCTTTGGTAAACACTTCACTGAATTATTAGAGATCAAATTTTGAAAAACATGCTATATAAAATAGATAATTTGAGATAGCGTTCCCTGACCCATAAATATAAATTATATTAAATTATGAATACAGCTGATCTAACTGAACTTATCTAAAATTTTTATGGTAGATGGTAATAAATTAATGAATGATTTTAGGAAAATAACATTATCAAATAATTTATATTAACTGAGTGATATACTAGGTTGACATATTATATACAAATAATTATTAAGCTGTGTGTTTGTTTATTTATATGGGTGTTCATTTATGAAATTTAAATGTAAATGTTTGTGAACTATTACAAGTGTATGATGATAGGAGGTGGTTGGCATATGACATGGCCAAAAATGAAGGAAGGTCAAACTTACTTTCCTTCACCCTGCTGGGCCTGCTCCTTCTTTTACTTTCTCCAGAAAGCCGGATATTATGTGGCTAAGTATAAAGATATTTGCTGTAAAGTTAACCCAATTACACCGAGAGGTCGAGTGAACAAAATTCAAGAAAAAGAAGAAAAAATGACTCATGAAACTTTTATTATCTATCAAAACCAATGATTACTTGGTAAGTTTAATATTTTATTGACATAGGGTACATCATATTCTGTTTGAAATGGAATGTTAATTTATATTAAATACTCTTACTTGCATATTTTGTTGAAACTTCATACAAATAAGTACTGTAATTTGTATTGTGGTTCATTAAATTTTTCAGTTTTACAAATAAGTATTGTAATTTGTATTGTGGTTCATTAAATTTTTCAGTTTCTAGTTATTATTTGGCTTTAAAATAAGTTTAACTTTAATAAAAAATAAAAATCAGGGAAAACCCTCAAGTTATGGATATTAAATTACATAGTACCTTTACATCGTGATTGAGGGGCATACTTTCTGGTGCATCTCATCCATGAGCAAAATGCATATTCTTTAATTCTTTTTTAAATTATGAACCCATTGCTGTCCCATCATAACTATAGTATCACTTATTAATAACAAACCAACCAACATTACTGAATTTTGCAAAATGTTTAAAAAGTGTGCTTTTTGAGAAAATCAAAATTGAAATTTTTGTTCTAATTTTGAAAAAAATCTTTTTTTCATAACCCCTATTAAGCTGCATATCAAATTAAAATCATACAATTAAATTTAAAATGACACAAATTTCAACTCTCAATCTTGTCTAGGAGAGCTGCAATTTCAATTTAAAAATACACGGACGGCCAAAATTTTGCGTTTTCTTAAAACTTTACATAGCCATATTTTGAAATGGGTGGGGGGAAAAAGAAGCTAAATTTGTGGGAAAAAGGGGTTTTCCCTTACAAGGGTAATTTTGGGATTAAAAGGGAAAATTTTTGACATATTTATGGGTAACTCTAATATTTCCGTTCCAGTGTGCCCCTTTAAATAAAATTAATCAAACCTTCCTGCATGATGTTGATTCAATTATAAGATCTGCAGTCAAAGAAGTCTTGGAAATGCCAAACGACATTCCTAATTCCATGTTATACACTCCTAAAGATTGTAAAGGTTTAGATATCATAAAAGCGTCATGGGAGGCATATATCCAACATATCAATATAGGGTGAAGGCACTAGTAGTGGTCACCTCGCCAGTAGTGGTCACTTTTGGTATTAATTTATTGGTTTCTAGTAGAATCCAATCAGATTGTGAGCTTTTCCCGCCAAAAAAAATCAGTTAACACCTGTTCCTTGGTTTTGGATGAAGTTGGCTAGTTTTCCCTCCATTTTAGTGTCTTTGGAGCTATGGTGAAGTAAAGAAGCTTGGCCGTCTAGAGAAATTGTTATTTTCCCAGGTAAGAGAATATAGTTTTTTATCCGCTTTCATCTTCTGTATTTCTAGTGATAAGAGTGCATGGATTGCATTACAAACTAATGTTTACATGTAGAATTCAATAGTATAATTACTTTTGAAAAATACTAAATCTAACCTCAATTATGAATGGGTGATCAGTACTAAATCTTCATCATGGCCACTTTTCAGAAGTGGTCACTTGTGTGTCCACTTCTGAATCATAAATTTTGGTAGTGGTCACCTCGCATGACCACTTCTAAATCAAGGTTTTCAGTGTATTGGCCATAGTTCTGATTACAAATATAGGCCTACCCTATTGCCGTATTTCAAGAACCTTGTGTTTGTTTGTTCGTTTTTTAGAAACCCTTTTGAAATATTTGTGTTTTTTTCATTTAGATATACTGATATGTAATTATCTATTTCAGAATCCTGATGGAAAATAAAAAGAAGCAGCTATTCCTGTACAAGGAAGAGGACATGGCAGCTGCCATTATTGCTGTCCGTAATGGGATGTCCAAAAAAGGAGCTGCAGCAAAATTCAATGTACCCAGGTCTTCCCTTGTGAGACGGGTTCAAGGGAAGGTCGCAGAGGGGAAGAAGATGGGGCCTGCGACTGTGTTGACAGCTGCTGAAGAAAAGAAGCTTGAAGAATGGTTAATAAATTTAGCCCGAAAAGGGTTTCCAGTTCATCGTTCAATCTTACTTGACACGGTTAAAAAGTGCCTCGATGAAAAACAACTGCAAACAATGTTCAAGGACAATAGACCGGGAAAGACATGGTGGGAGAGTTTCAAAAGAAGGCACCCTAAAATTGTTGAGAAAGAAGCAGAGAGCCTAACTAAATCACGAGCTTCTGTTACTGAGGACTCAATTAGGAAATGGTTTCAAGAGGTCCGAACCGTGCTTTCAGAAGAGGACGCACTTGAAGTGCTTAAAGACCCTAGTCGTATATTCAATGCCGATGAAACAGGGTTTATGTTATGCCCCAAAACTGGGAGGGTTATTTGTGAGAAGGGAGATAAAACTGATCCTTACAGAATCACACCCAACAATGAAAAAGAGCAACTGACGGTGATGGCATCATTTTCAGCGGATGGACTGACTGGGGCGCCAATGATCGTTTACCCATATGTTCGGCTGCCAAGAGATGTGGGACTGAGTGTCCCGAAAAAATTGGCAATAGGTTTGTCTAAAAGTGGTTGGATGAATGGTGATGTATTTTTTGAGTGGGTGGCAAACCACTTCATCCCATCCATTGAGGAAAAGCAAATCCCCTTTCCCGTAGTGTTGTTTGTGGATGGTCACAAAAGCCATGTAACAATGCATGCAAGTGAGTTGTGTGCAGCAAAAAAGGTTGTCTTAGTGGCCCTTCATCCTAACTGCACTCACATCCTGCAGCCTGCAGATGTTAGTGTATTTCGTCCACTAAAAGTTGGATGGCGTGAGACCGTCAGAGAGTGGAGGTTTCACAATTTTCCACAAGAAGTGACCAAAATCACCTTTGCTCCCCTGATTGATTCTGTATTTGCTAAGAAAGCCACCCCGATTATAATACAAAATGGTTTCAAAGCTTGTGGGCTTTATCCATTTGACCCATCAGCTGTTGATTACACAAAATGTGTCAAGAGTCGAGAAGTCATCGTAGAAAGAAGCAGCACATCTGTCAGCAAACCAACACACTTGGAGTACCTAGAGTCCCACATTGAAGAAGGTACTCTTAAAGCGTTCAAAGAGTCTGGTGAAACATGGTGTGGAGATGAAAAATCTCGTGATTTGTTCATTGTTTGGAAGAAATTTCTTTCTACTGAAGAGTGTAGGCCTAGACTGGCATGCCAACAGCCCTTAATTACTTTGAACAGCCCTGGTGAGGAGCGTGAGTCGTCAATCGACGACCCAGAAGAAATTAACAACTCAACTTGTGAGGATGACCAAACTGAAAACAATCAAATTGCCTCCATCGAAGAAATTCCTCAAGAGCTTCCTACAACGCCGGAACACCAGAACCAGCTTCCTGCAACACCAGAACAAGCAAGCCAAAATGATGAAAGCAGAGTGGAAGTAAAATCTACAACAAGTAAATGTTCTGTGGAAAAATATCGCTGTGAAGATCAAGTAGCCACACCATTTAAAAAGTATTTACTCATCCCGAAGTCCCCCGAGAAAAAAGACGTGAGTAAAACACGAAAGCGCCTTAGATTTCCTGCAGTGATCAGTTCGCCCCATTATCGTGATTTCATCCTGAAAAAAGAAAAAGAAGCCGAAGAGAAAAAGTCTAAGAAGAGAAGCAAAGAAGATAAAGACCTTACAAAAACAAAAGGTAAGACCCTTAACAAAAAGAAAAAAAAGAAAAAGACTGGAAATGCAAAAATTGTAAGGCTAGTTGGAAAGGAGAAGTCAAAAGTGGAGTGGCTTCCAAATGGATAGAGTGTGAGACTTGCAAGAAATGGTTGCATGCCAAGTGTGTACCAAAAAAACATTGCATTGACTTTGGTTACATTAACATATGCAAATATGATAATTCTGACTCAGAAGATGACGTGGCATTTATTTGCCCAGAGTGTGCTTATTTGGATTCGGAACGAGGCGGAAGTGAGGAGGAGGATTCGTCTTCATAAAGTTTAAATAAAAAACTTAATGCTTTTCAGTGGTTTTTAGTCTACATAAAAAAAACTTAAAACTTTTCAGTAGTTTATCCAACATAGCCTACAGGTATATATTATTTATGATACCGTATGTGTTGAGTATAGAAGTACGTGGGTATCTTACGATAGGCTAAATATTAATGTTAAAGATACATAGTATGTCCTAATGTAATGCTATGTTAAATACTCACATTCATTATGTTGAATTCTCATGCTTACTTTGTAATGCCCAACATAGCCTATAGGTTTATGTTATTTATGATACCGTATGTGTTGAGTATAGTATCTTATGACAGGCTAAATATTAATGTTAAGATACATAGTATATCCTTATGTAATGCTAAGTTAAATACTCATATTCATTATGTTATATTCTCATGCTTACTTTGTAATAATAAAGCGTATTAAATGTCAATTTACCATGTTGCCGTTATCTATGACCACTACTGAAGCCTTGTGTGACCAACACTGAAATAATGGTGACCACTACTAAAAAAAAGTTGTTATTTTTTTAGTTTATTTTTTTAAACCTATAAATATTTTTTTAAATCAATATCCTATATATTGTTTGAAAGGTGGAAATTCATTTTATCAGTTAAGTTAAGTTTCATTTTCATAGATAAAACCCTGTTCAACTTATGAAAAAAAACGTTAAAAATTTTCTTAACAGTGACCACTACTAGTGCATTCACCCTATGTATACTTCTAAAAAATGAAGATAATCCCTATATCACATTACAGGAAATATGACCTTGAAATAAACGACTGCTTAAAGAAACTAAAACTTCCAAATGAAGAATTAAATTCTCGTTCAAAAATAAAACAAATTAGGCTTAAACTTCAAAATCTTGAATTTGAAAATTGGTGCTCTTTAAGACAAAAAGGAAAAGGTCCTGTTATTTTTAAACAATGTCCATCAATAAATAAGACATTGAACCAACTGGACGGACTTACTGACTGTGAATTCAAAGACTATTTAAAAATTGTCAGAAATATTGCTCCTGTGACAGTGGCGGTTGGTGGGTTAAATGAACAGGAGGACTCACTTACTACTAACTACTAAAAGAGCATTAAGGATTTTGTGTATTACACTTACCTTTGATTGCTATTCACAATTTCATGGTCTACCAATATCCGCTGAATTCACTATTAAAATAATAACAATCAATTATCACCAACCCTGGTTACCGACTCATTGGAGTAAAAGAGACACATGAAACACAGAATGTAAACAAATAACCTCACTTTAGCTCCCATCCCTCAACGTTTAGGTTTCGAGGTTAGAGAGATTGGTAGGTTGCTATGGTTACTAAAACGAATAAACAATAGTTGCACCAACATGAATCGTGCAATCATAACAGCACCAAAGGTTCAGCTTCTTAATGCCCTAAACAGATTGTGGTGGCTGCACTGATTACTGATGTGCGCGCGCATCTTCGGACGCTGCCCCAGGCTGCGTATAACACAACACGGCAATGACGTCAGAGCACCCTATCCACTGTCTGCTAGATTTGCCATAAGATAGCATGCGTTAGGATTGGGACGCTCCGGGCAGCGTCCGCGAGATAAACGCGCAACAGCAGTTGACTCCTAAATACTTTTGCAAAATATTTCGATGCTTATAGTTGAAATGAATTCATCATTAATGGTCAGTATAATGAAAATTAGTGGTTTTTCACTCTTTGTCGGATACATATGTAAATTGATTTAATTCAGTATATTTGAAAATCTTCTGGGGGGGCGGCGTCCGAGAGTCCTTATGGGCCGGCCGCCACTGTCCTGTGAGAGGAATCCAAGGCAGGTCCAAGGACGGCAACCAGTGTAGGCATTGTCTTGCAACCGAGTATGCTGTAGAAACTTTGCCACAAGTCCTTGGGCAGTGCCCTTATGGAAACCTCCTCAGGAACATCCGACACAACAGAATACGTACAATTATCGCTGATGAATTCCGGTCAAAATCATATGAAGTATATGAAGAAGTAACTGCAACAGCAGAAAACACGTGAATTCGGAGGAGTGATATTATTGTAATAAATAGGAAAAGGAACAAAGGTTTTACCATAGACCCCACTGTTCGATTTGAAACAAATGAGCAACAGCCAGAAGAAGTTCATTTTGAAAAGAAAACAATTTATTCCCCAATTGAAGTATTTGGATTACTAATTGGATCACGTGGAACAATATCAAAATTTATGTTAAATTTCTGGAAAACGTTCAAACTTGACCAAAGTAAACTATATATCATTGCAGTGACAGCTGTGAAACATTCGATAACAATCCTAAAAAATCATCTATATAGTAACAAAAATTCGATGTATTAATTAGTATTCTTTGTTTTTAAAGCAACCTACACTGGTAGGAAGATTGTTCATTTATTTTATAAATAAATTATCTTTATATATTAATGTCCTATATGTAAACTTGAAATTCAGTTAAAGAAATCCCATCCAACTTTTCTCAGTGGTCGAACAGTCTGTCCTAAAAAGAAATGTCCATATCAATGCAAATTTGTTGCGTCCGCTAGAGAAGGTTCCTATTTTGAGAATTCGCATCACGATTTAGAGATTTATTTTAAATTCATCGTACTGTTTCTCAACCTCCTCCCACCACGGCATACCCTTATGGAAAACCTATCAGTCTCCAACCATTTTGCATACTATTGGAGCAGCTTTTGTCACAAAGTGATGTTTTACCATATAACTGAAAATAGTGAGAAACTTTCCGGCAATGTCGAAATAGATGAGGCCAAATTTGGCAAAAGGAAATATAACTGGGGTTGGCGGATTGAAGGCCAGTGGGTAGTTCAGTGGGTAGTGGGTTGTTTATTGATTCAGGGTAGTTCAATGGAATTCAGGCAAATCATTTTTAGTAAACGTTGAAAGTAGAGATGCAGAGACACTCCTTGCAGTTATTAAAGAGTGGGTCGAGGATGGAACAACCGTATATAGTGATTGTTGGAGGGAATATAACTGTTTATCCTCTGAGGGTTCCCACCACCTGACTATCACCTAATTCTTTGTTGACAGAGTAACAGGAGCGCATACCAACACCGTCGAAAGAATGTGGCGTGATGTAAGAACCCAAATTCCTCTATTTGGTGTTAGAAAAGTTAACTTTGTCGGGTATCTTGCAGAGTTCCAATTCAAACTAACATATCCAGATAGGAGGAACCAGTTATATTATTTCCTGCTTGCGGCCTCGAAATTGTGCCCACTGAAATATTTATTACTCCGTGAGTATTTAATGAATTTAATAGAAATAATGTAATGTAATTTAATTTTTTTAAATATTAATTGCTCTTTTTTTTGGTACCAGGGTTTGTGACGCCCACGTCGCCAAAATAATGTAAAGTAATTGAATTTGTTTGAATATTAATTGCTCTTTTTTTGGTGGTACCAGGGTTGGTGATGGCCTTTCGGTGCCGGACCTGTGGCCGACTGCTACAGCAGCAGCCAAGCTTTTAGAGAAAGGAAATTTGTAGTCCGACCAAATTCCCAATGAGGGAAATTTGCAGCTGGGCCAAGTCGCTGACAATAGATTGTTCCCCACCCAACAATCCCCGTTCCCACCGAAGCACTTAGATAGTAATGTGGAGCAAATCGGTATCGGAATTCCAATTTGAAAACTGTGTTCTAGCATTCCTTTTAAGTCGCCATTCATCGATGTTCTAGGTTTCATGGGGTGTTTTCATGTGCGATATGTGAGATCAACTAAGTGACGATATCTCGGAAAAAGCACATGAGCACTCCATGAAACCTTGTATAATCATGAATGGCAACCTAAAAGGAATGCAATAATACAGTTTTAAATTAGGATTTCAATACTGGGGAAATGTCAGAATTGCAAATGAGATATCAAGTTGAAATTTGTATTTTTCTTGGTCTATGTGAAGGTAACGAATGTGCCAAATCTAATCAAATTCTGAGATGGAATGACCCGCAAAATAATGTAATACTATTTTAAAAGAATAATTTTAACTACGGTACATTTAAAATCCAATCGGCTGTAAAATGTAACCACAAGTAGTAGAGGGGTATCTTGACATAGTAAAATATTGCTTGAAAAAAAAGCCTATTGTAATAATTTTTAATATCCTTTCAAAGTCTAGACAATCCAATTCGTGGTGCTTACTACCCCGAGTACCCTACATACCGAATACACAACCCAAATTATCCAAGAACTGTCAAAAACTTTACCAAGGGAACTGATCCAAGCCCAAGACATTAACTTTTTCTTCAACCTTGCAGTGTTTCCAGATTGGCCAAAGCCGAATATCGTTCAAGCAGTCCTAAATTATCGTATATCAGGCAAAATTATCGTACAATTTCAAACAATAATGGATTTTAATAATGGAATGAAGTAAATATAAAAACTTCATTGCCTCAATATATCGTTTTAAATACATTTTAAAATCACTATAAAACTATATTCTTTTTAGTTTTCCAAAATTTAATCATAATTGTTAGTTACTTAACTGAGGACTAATTTATGAGAATTATTGGAAAGTTGAACAGACCCTGTTCTGTTGTGTTTGAAAATCAAAATCAAAATAAATCAGGCAGAAACTGATACTGCTTCGGCTGTAGATAATTAATTATTGGAAATTTAAATTACGAAGACAGTTGTTCGGTTCCGGTTGGAATAAAGTGAACAGCACGAGGGCGAGGGCCGCGAGCGCGAGCGCCTTCTAGTAGATATAACGCGAACTTGATGTTAGTAGTAGCGCTGACATCCACCAGGCTGTGTTCCAGCCACTCTACCTCTACCTGATCCGTCAAATTTTGTTCTAATCTTCTTCTAATGTGTTAACTCACTTGTGTCGTATTTATTTGTTAGTTGACTTTGTTTATTGTTTATACTGGATAGTGATGAAGACTTTGATTCTTTCCCATCGTTATCAACCGGTGAAACAAAAAGTTTTAAATCAGCCACTCCTGAAATAAAAACAAAAAGGAGCGAGGTGAGTCTGCAGTCAAAGATAAGCAACGACATCGCACCGATTGGGAAAAAATCCCGAATCCAAGGAATGGTTAAGGCCTGCAAAAGGTGACCCCTTTAAGCATTTTGTTGTGCATGCAATTCAACTTTCACTGCTGAGCTGATAGTGATAAAAAAAATGTCAAGTCAAAGCCCCACCTCAATAAAGCCAAGGCCATTACCATTCAACCTGAAATATCACAGCTTATGTTGATAAAACAAAGCAGAACTTTGATGATCAAGTGAGAGTTGCCGAAATAAGAACATGTGCTTTACTTGCAGAGAATAATATATCATTTAAAACAGTTGATGCAGTTGTCTCTTGAGATAAGGCGTGTTATAAGGATTTCAAAAGTGCAAAATGTAAAATTAAAACACACTAAAGCAAATAGCATAGTATAACATGTAATCGGAAAATATGAGGATGATGTACTAACAGAAAAATTTAAGCCCAACAAATTTAGTGTCGCCTCATTTTACTATGCATGCACTATGCAAGTGTTGCCAGACATTGGAACAACAAAAAACTTGTGTATTTGTGTGAGATTTTCGGATGGATGGCAAGATTGTTGACCCTTGAACCGATGAGCGTCGTAAATCACGACGGTCAAACCCCCTTCGGGAAGTGATGGAGTCGTAATTTACGATGGTCACTGTATTAGCGCTGTAGCGCCGCAACAGTTCATCTAATCCGAAAATAAATAGTATGAATCGATTCCCCAGTTCGGTTGGCATATAAATATACCAACTTTTATATATGTATTTTATATAGTATACATTTAGTTGTATAAAAATCCAAATGCAAAATTGTCCAAGCAGCGCCGCTGTTGCTATGCGACTGCTAGCAACTGCGTCATTAGTCTTTGTCTTTGTTGTTTATTGTGCCGGGCCGTAGTAACTAACCTAAAATGCCTGATCCGAGTCGTTCTGATGATATTCGAGATTTATTAGACGATGAACATTTATTGAATGATATTTCGGAAACCGAGAGTGACAGTGACATTGATATTACCGTACAACCCGACGATGTTTCGGTATCGGACGTACCCGAGGACTTATTAGACGATGTTTTGTCGGACTTGGAAGATAGGCCTACCGTTGAGTTACCTATTGAAAGTGAGGATAGTATTAGTGATTCTGATATTCCCCTTGCTCAGAGAATTTCACTTGATGTTTGGGTTCGTGTCCATCCCCCAGAAACTGAGTTCAATGCTGAAGACAAATTTCTTGTGAGGAGACCAGGTATTCAAAACTGCCCTCCCAGCCCCCATGAAAATTTTAAATCAGGTCTGATCAGATCTGTACAGGAATATATCAGATCTGATCATAAACCAGTCAGGTCTGACCAGGTCTGATTTGACATAATCAGGCCTGATCAGGTCTGATCAAGTTTGATCCTGAATCTAATCAGGTTTGCTACGTCAATTCCTGAATCTGATCAGATCTGATCAAGACCGAT
The DNA here is from genome assembly GCA_035578135.1 of Flexamia atlantica. Classification (NCBI taxonomy): domain Eukaryota; kingdom Metazoa; phylum Arthropoda; class Insecta; order Hemiptera; family Cicadellidae; genus Flexamia; species Flexamia atlantica. Next base: position 14,478,480 of record JAQJVK010000020.1, read on the forward strand.
CAGACACAATCAGATCTCATCAGGTCCGATCAAGTTTGATCCTGAATCCAATCAGATCTGATGTGTTAATTCCTGAACACGATCAGATCTGACCATGTCTGATCTGATATAATCAGACCTAATCAGGTCTGATCCGAAACCCAATCAGGTCTGATGCATTTCATCCTGAACCCAATCAGATCTGATGCATTTCTTCCTGAACCCAATCAGGTCTGATCCCAACTAATGAAGTCTGATTAGGGCTGATTTCAACATGATCAGGATGGATCAGGCTTGGTCATGAATATGATATCATATGATCTGACATAATCCCAACACATTAAGGTATGCGAACTAATAAGTATTTGAAGTCATGTCTTAATATTCCTATATATATGTCGATAAAATATTAAATTGAAAATGGTTTGGTTTAGAAGAGAACAGCTTCAAAGATATATGTTTTCATACACGAGGTAATTTTCTAAGAATATTTTTATTCAATAATTAATTTATAACCCAGTCAGCACACAATGTAAAAATAACGTTATTTTCACGTGAAAAAAGTAAAAAAACGTAAAAGTAAAAGCGAAACATATTTTTCACGTGAAAATGATGAAAAATGTAGTGAAATTAAAAACGTTATTTTCACGTGAAAAATATGAATCAAAAGTATATATAAAAACAAATTAAATAACAAATATAACTTTTATTATTCATATTTTTTTATTTTGTTGTTTATTCATTTCGATCTTTATACGTTTTGATTAACAAGTCTTTTGTGCGCTTATAAAAAACTATCATCCTCGGTGTAAAAAAATACACCAATTTTTCTAGTAATCGTTTATTTAGTCCAAACTTAAATTCAAAAATATAAAAATAATTTTTAAAAATTTAACGGATTTATAAATTATGTTATGAATTATTTATATAAAATTATTACACTATTTGTTAAATTGTTATTTGTTACGGTATACTTAATATGTTTTATAATAGTTTACTATTTAAAAAAATGCCTGAGACAATATAAGCAATTTATTTCAAATTAATTAATACAATCACCCTGCCAAAATAATATGGGCCATAAATAACAACACTAGCATGATGCGTGAATTGTGTCAAGACAAAACCTCTCTTCAGACGACGCGCGACGCCGCGACGTTTAACCAGTGCGGTGCGGTGGACTGGACTGAACTGGAGCCTGAGTGTGGATGTGTGGAGTGTGGAGTGAGACGCCGTTCGCCTCAGTTTCAGTTAAAGCTGGTTAAAGTCATAACGGCTTTTAAGGTTTTAAATTGGAAGTTTAGACTTAATTGCGGTCTTCAAGTAACTACGACACAATGAGTTAACCCTACTACGGGCTTTCATCGTTCTCGGTAAGTTTATACTTTGGATATTTATTTAGTCATGTATTGTGAAATCAAGATAACCTAACCTCAACTTTCAGCATTCCATTATAGTTGTTCTGATTAGTTGATACAAGTTTGGTAATTATGCATATCATAACAACTCTCCTAGCCTTTTCCAAAACACTCCCATGTGATAATTCAGTACGAGTTTCATATCTGATCTTCTAGGTTTATGTTTATTGTCATTGTTTACCTTTAATGCTTATAGGTTTGATAACTGAAATTCTCAATAGGATTTAATTAACATGGGCAAAGATCAGTTTTGTTTTCGGTACTCAGTTCAGATTTTGGTTATTCGAAATTAACTATCAACCTATCGTGTTTAACTCAACTGATGTACTGTTTTAACAAACAACCGTCAGTAGGCTAGTGAAGAAACTTCGATAACAAACAAATACCGAAACCATTGTCAGTTATATCTAGGCCTACCTATATCATTTGATTCTCTCACAAACAACAAACCATACCAAACGTAAATAAAGTAAAACTAAAATTATACTAAACATAGGCCTAATATAAAAACTAAATTAAAACGTTACTATAATTAACTAACTAAACACAACTTACTCCCTTATTTCTCATCATCTGCCATCTTGTACTAAAATATTATCGATAAATATATTTTCGTAAAGTAACAAATCAATCGATATCAAATACAATGGAATCGGATGTTGAGTTCTGTCCAACAGACGGTACATCGAACTTCGACTATTGGTAGATCGTTCGATATTGTTTCTTAGAAAATCAGATGTTGAATCGTCTGCTATAGGAACAAACGGCAGAAGATCAGATAGGCTATGAAACTCGAACCCCCTAACTAGGTATGCCTCAGCCTTATTACTAAATTTTGAACTTCTTGTTGGATACAGTTTGGGCGTTTTATCTTGAGCTATGGGAACCCTTTAGGCCTACACCTGAAGCGGTTGGAGTGGAGTGAATATCTTCAGAACACTACAGCTGATACCTAAAGTTAAATTGACATGTTAACATTTTTTAATAGCTGTCTATATACCTATTTACTGTAATTTGTACTTAATCACATTTAATATTTGTTGAGATTAATTTTTCATTATTTATTGCCCCAGATCATTAAGAATAAATAAATAATGTTTGACAGCTTCAGCAACGGAATAGGCCAAAGCTCAAGACGAAACGCACCAACTGTATAACCTCTGATTATATTTCGTTCTGCTAATGCAAATTACCTATTTTACTTCTACTGTTTATTTTTGCCCGTCACTAGTACTTATCAAAGGCCTAACTTAAATGTACTCTGATTGCGTAGGCCCATCAGGTGAGACCTTATCAGACTCCACCTTAATGCTTTTGATTACATTGTTTTGTTTATTTAGAATAGATAATTGATGTTTTGAAGTGTCTTGATTTGTTCTCGATGAAATCGAATAATCTTAATTTCAGTTACAGACGTACAAAAGTTTCAGATTGATAGCCAATTTCCAATAAAATTTAGACCGCTGACAAAACTGCACCCGCTTATTTGGAAACGTTGGTAATGAGTACCTTAGCCAACTTAACTTTTTAAATATTGAAGTAGCCTTCAAGCAATTTACATTTGTTTATCTGCAATTTAATAATGTTTGTTTATTTTGTAATTTTTTTGTGTTTCTTTTAGGAAGGAGCTTGCTGTTACATTTTTAACACCAAGAAAACATTACAAGTTTCTAGGCTTTTTGGAGAATTGTGAGAATCGATTCAGTCTATGGATTGGCTTCAAAACACAACTTAAGGAGAAAAAATTCAGGTAGGTTTTTAGTATTGCTTTCTGTGGGTGTCTTATGATTCCTTTTTGTCTTATATTTCTTATGATGTTATATGATCAGCGCACGGAAAACTCCATAACATTCTTCAGATTCCTTATTGGCTCGTAATTTTTTAATCGATGTTACACTAAAGATTATTTTCATTTGGATGTTTCATCAATCTGCGGAAATTCTCATGTGGTGTGAAAGGAATTTTAAAAAACTATGGTAGGCTATAATGATACAAAGTTTTGTTTTCTCTTGGACGATATGATGTTCCAAGGTTGACAAATAATGTTAGGTAGCAAATATTCTTGGTATTTAGGCATTTTTGCTAATTTTTAACTAATTTGCATTTAATGTAGGTAAGCAAGCGTGTATTGTAACTACAAGCTTTCTTCCTGGAGTGAAAAACTATAAATGTGAATTGGATATAAATAGGCCACGATAATTTGCAAACCCAGTGTTAACTAACACAGGTAACCTGCCAAGAAGTCTACTTACTAAAACAGCAATTCAAAATAAATTTAGGTGAAACTTTAAGTTCCTTATAGCATTACCGTATCGTATATTTGACTGCAAAAAGCAGTTTAAACTGATTTAACGTATTTATGACCTCAGAAAGCATTTTTCATCACTCTGTATACGAAAATTGCCCGTTACCGTACAGCTGAGATCTACGAAAACCCTCGATTTCCTTACATCTAAAGAAATAATGATCAGCAGATTTTTCGTTACCCAAACTTTGCATTTCCGTACCCAAACAAAATTTTGCCGTACCCAAACAAACGAAGTTCCAGTTTTGACAGTTCAACCATCTGACTCTAAACTAAAATAGACAGTTCAGCCCTATTGTGTTTGCTTATAGAGAAATGACTAAATTATGAAATGTTGGATGATTTTTTATTACAAGTTTGGTTACTTATTTGCATCATAATGAAATGTATTGTTCAAAACTCATCGCAAAAGTCCCATTTCGGGGCTCGATAGTGTTTTACATGCGAGGCTTGACGCCTCGCATGTAAAACACTATCTTGCCCCAAAGTGGGCTACTTTCGAGACTAGTAGTGAAATATACTATTATTTTTTTTCTAAAGTAAATAAAACTCAATATCTCACTTGTTTTCCAACTTATCATAATAAAATTTGGTGTGTGGGTTCATTGAAAATCAACTATTTTTTGCTTTCCCAAGGCAACAAAATTGCTTATTTTTTGCTACGATAAGCTAACACTCCGTTTCTATGAGTATGCAGGATTGCTGACATAGGAATGGAAAATGTTTATGTTTTTAGCCAACATCAAAGAAAAGTCAAATAGGAGATGCTATATACCAAATTTTATTGTGATAAGTTGAAAAATAAGTGAGATATTGAGTTTTATTTATTTTCCATAAGGTTAACATTGAACAACGTAACGTATTAACAACAATCAATATCTCAGCAACCAGTAGACATAGAACAAACATTCAAAGTACAAAAATATTTGTTTTTTCAAGCTGAATTTAATGGTGCAAACCAAAATTAGATTTTTAAAATTCTTCTATTTAAAACATTCAAAAAACTTGTTTTTATTTGGACATTTTTTAAAAGATTTTTTAATTTACAAAGCATGCAAAAAGTCATGTGTTTTGTTGCTGCATCTGTTTAATGTAGATAAGTTTAAAAAAAAATTTACTTGATTGTCAATGTGCCTTTAGGAGATATTAATTTGTTTTGTAAAACACTGTAATCGGACTAAAAATATAAAAGAAATTTAATATTTTTTTCAATGACCTATATATAGAAAGATAATTATGATTTATTTTTTTCTGGATTTAGCACACTTTACTTAATATTACTGCAAATTTTCATAACAATTGGATTAAAAATGGCAAAGATACAAATTTTTTTTCTTAAGCTATGCAAGTTTATCTTGGAGCTCGGGAACAACAGAAACGACAGATTTTTACTAATTTCAAATGTCTGCAAGAAAAAAACCGTTTGAGGTATGAAGCTAAAATTTGGTATTCTTCCACAGGCATGTGAAAAGAACAAAATCATCAAGTTTCATCAAATTCTGAGATGGTGGGTTACAAATCCTTTATTTTCTGGATGATTTGACTTGGAATGACCCGGGGACCAAAGGAACAATAATTTAATAGGCTATACTCAATTGTTTTGTAATTGTATTGAAGCGTGTGAATTATAATTTTATTTGTAAAACTGGTTTTTGAATGAGAATTTTTTTACAAAATGGCTGATAAGCTAATTTCATGGCTAAATGGCTGATTTGGTACCAATCCTAATAACATTTTGAGATGGTGAAGTAAAATGACTGTGTTGATTTGTCATGTAATATCCCTTTAAAATTATCTTCAACATCCTTTTTTCAGATGCAGCAAAAATGTTATCCACTAAACATAACCTTCAAGTCATTAATCAACAAGAAATTACAAAAAACTTGGGAAGAAAGCTCTACGAGATACACAAACAAAAATAAACACCTTATTTGAGTTTTTTATTGTTAAAAACAGTAAGGATTTTGGTTAAAAAGTGCAGGTCTTATGTAAAAATTCTTACAATTGTTTTTAACTTAGGCGGTCAACCGCGAGACAGTGCGGGCTACAGCGAGAGCGAACCACATACACTGTACCCGTTCCCTCTCTTTCGTTCTCTGCTATTAAGTTTAAAAGTTACATGTCAGCTGACGCTGTTTTATGCAAATCATTTCCTAACCTACGGTTTAGGAAATGATGAATCATCACCTGGTTTATACGATGACAAGTTCTGATGTCAGTAGCCAGTACAAACAAAGAATCCTGTTCTTCACTACAAAGAATCCTTTGTTTTTACTGGCTACTCACAACTTTACTAGTCATGTGTGCAAACCAGGCCTTTTTTTACATAATTGAATGGTACTATTTTATTATTGAAAACAAATCAAAAAGTGATCTTCAGAATTACTACTGTTCTTCCAAGCTACAACCATACACACACATCATCAGCACTCCTGTAACACATTTTATAATAACTAATTTAATATCAAATTTTAATGTTAACACAGTGCTAGCAAGTTTTCAAGGAAGAGAGAGGGCATTAATACAGTGTATGTTCCTCTCTCTTGCTCTTCCTCGCGATCAAAATAGTTTGCCAGTGCCAAGTGCCCTTGCAATCGACCGCACACGATTAAAGAGATTTTTAATACAATAATGTATTATAGAAACATTTTAATTTATTATATAATGTTTTAATTTTTATTACAATGTTTTTGATATATTTTGTTATAAATACCAAATAACGATGTACATCGCTTGGTTGATGGTTTTTTAGAAGTGGTGCATTTTCAGGTCCTTTGGTGTTTTTCATATCATATTTTAATATAATTTAAAAAGTAGTTTTGCCCATTTTAAAGTTTTTTTTGTTGCTTTTCATCATTTTTGTGTGTATTCATTGTTATAAGGATGTTCCACCGTAACTGAGCTACTGTTAATAACTTTACTTACAACTGAGTTGAGGTTATACTTTTACAACTTAGTTTTTTTTAACGTCATGTTTAAAAGTAAGACAGTAATTTACAATAAACATTATAATTTACTTTATGATGGTATAGTTTAAATTATAATGCACTATTAACAGAATGTATTTGATATATATTGTCGTTTATTGTAAAATGTAATCCAACATTGCTGTTCTTTTGCTAATATAATTACAAAATATTTTTCTCAGTTTTGAAAAGTGTTAATTTTTTATTACCTATCCAAATAGAATCAGCAGTTTTGTAAAAAACTGTAAACTATTTAATACATTAAAAAATTATACATTTTCTGAACAGTCCTGATTAGGAATGCTGTCAGATCTGATCAGAATTACAATCAGGAATTGGTGCATTTTCTGATCAAATCTGATCAGAAATACACATCAGGACTGATCAGGAAATGGTGGATTTTGTAATCAGTTCTGATCAGAAATATACATCAGAAATGATCAGGAATTGGTGCATTTTCTGATCAGATCTGATCAGAAATATACATCAGAACTGATCAGGAATTGGTGCATTTTCTGATCAGATCTGATCAGAAATGTACATCAGAACTGATCAGGAATTGGTGCATTTTCTGATCAGATCTGATCAGAAATACAAATCAAAACTGATCAGGAAATGGTGCATTTTCTGACCAGACCTGATCAGGAATCACAACATTCCTGATCAGGTCTGGTCAGAAAATGCACCAATTCCTGACCAGGAATGATCAGTTCTGATGGTATTTCTGATCAGGTCTGATGTTTTTTTTCATCAGATCTGAAGGAAAATTTTCATGGGGGAGAAACTCTACCCCTATTCAGTACTTTTACCTATTTTTTACACAGTTCATTTGGAATTTTTTGATAAGAGAAACAAATGCATTTGCTAACAAGGAAAGTAGAAATAAATGAGATTCAGGAAACCTGAAAAGAACTTCTAGGCTAACATAGTGGAAGGATGTCACAGTGAAAGAAATGAAAAAAATTATTGCTATTATGTTGAATATGGGTATTATCAGAGAAAAAAATATTGTTGATTACTGGAGTAGAAAAACTACAAGGCACATTCTGTGGTTTTCTAAAGTTATGTCTTGTAATAGATTTCAATTGATATCTTCGGTGTTTCACCTTAGTTCATCCGCGGCATTACCTCGCAACCACCCAGACTACGACCCCTGGCATAAGATAAGAACATTTTATGATTATATAAATACCAGACTAAAGTAATTTTTTGTACCCTACCAAAATGTGTCAGTCGATGAATCCCTAATTGGCATGAAAAACCATTGCACATTCATAACATATATGCCTAATAAAAAACATGCTAGATATGGAATCAAAAAGTTCTAATTATGCGATTGTAAAACCAGTTATGTAATGAATGACTCACTGTACTGTGGAAAAGATTTTCTTGCTGGAAGAGATCACCCATTTACTGAGACAGTTGTACTAAATGAGCTGGAAAAATGTAATCTCTTCAATAAGTGGTACAGTGGAACCTGGATAATTCGAACTTGTATAGTTCGAAATCTTCTGTAATTCGAATATTTTTCTTGGTCCCTGGCATTTTGTATCTAAAAAATGCTAAAAAATCGTGGATAGTTCGAATTTTGTTTTGGATAATTCAAATTTTTTAAGTGTCAAATTAAGGTACATCAATTTCATTCCATGACTGGAAATAGTTACAAATTCATTGGAAAATACGTTTTACTACGACGTTCAATAAAAAATTAACGCCAGACCTATGGCGTGTCAGGTTATGGTCAAATGACTCATCCCTTCCACCTCCCAGGCTTCCCACCCTGCCCCAACATCGCTTGTAACTCAACACCAATAATGTAAACTAAAACAGTACAGAATGCTGACTGGGTTCGGAAAAGGGTTGCGCTCGTCGTGGCAGCGCCACTAGTCTTTTCGCGCTTGATTCTGTGTAGAACCTAGTCTAAGGTAGCACGGCTATCGGCAGACAAGCCATGCGCCAGACCTGATGCGCAGTTTTCTATGTCGACACAACACTGCGGCCCCCTTCCCTCCCCCCACCAGCAAAACTAACTTCCGAATTCCAGTGCAGCATTCCATTGTTTTCGGTCGTCCTTCAACAAAGTGTTTTTTTTATTTGTGCAGTGTCTTGTTTTTAACTGTTTAAAAGTTTTTTACGTAACATTAAATAGGTGTAATGACCATGTCGACAAAATCTCGAACCTATAAAACAACACTCACTTTAGCAGAAAGTCAATGAGCGTGCAATTGTCAGTGTTACACGAAGTTAAGTTGGTAGCCTGTGTCAAATTCAGAAGTAGCAGAACATACAGTATTTTTTCTAGCAGAAATGTTTCTTTGTATTATCGTACGTCGCGTCATACGTAGTTTATACTTTAAGGTAGTTATTTCTGTTTTATGATTACTGTTTTTGAACCCTTATAATAAGCGTTTGTTGATGAATTTATTCTTTTAGAGTGTCAATTTGATAAAGAGGTTAATTATTAATTATTAAAGATAAAGAGATAAAATTATTAATAATAATAATAATTTTTTTTTTTTTTTTTGGGTAGGAGGTGGAATGCGTTTACGCACACTGAGGGGCTCGTTGTCATGGCGGAGTAACACAAAAAACATTGACCAGGCATTCTTTTATAAAGTGCACCTTCATGATAAAAATTAAAAAATAAACTATAGTATAGAAGTTGATTTTTTTGTGCACAAAAAGAACCAAACCAACGCAAAATAACTTTTTTTATATCATTTTTGGTTGCAGGCACTATATTTTCACTTTTAAAGTTAGTCAGCTGTTGTCTAAATCAACAATGAAAATAAACAGCAGTTTTCAATAATTTGCTACATGGATGTTTTTTTATGCAGTTCAACAGCAGTCTGAAGTGAGAAAACATCACTCTTAACTCAACTTTACTCCTGATTGTTATTAATCTAAGCCAGTGTTTCTCAACCTTTTGGTGCTCACGTACCACCTACCACATTTACAATATTTTAGCGTACTATCGTAAGGACCCACCCCCCCACCACCTCTGAGGGATCCCTCCAACAGTGCTTTGGTGGTTTTGTTTTTGCCTGCTAAATTTATTATATTTTACTTATCAATGTAAATTATTAGATCTTATTTTGATTATGAGGACATTTTGGCAAATTATATGTTCACCTCAGTTATGCTCGATAATTTTATTTGGCGAAAAACAGTATGGATTTGATTATAAATTTCGATCATATGAAAAATGTCTAGCTCCACGGGGAAAAAATAATCTCAGGCTGTTATTTGGAACTGTACATGTTTCTTATGCTTTATATTTAAAAAATTAACATAAATAAACCATTCAAAGTCATTCAAAGTATAATGTATTTTCTCAAATGACTTTACATTCAAGCATTTACAACAATTTATACAACGAATTGACATAACTAAACTGTGCGTTCAAAATTTAAAAAAATACGTTTGGTTAGTAAATTATACAACAACTATAGTAATACCATCAAATTAACATTATAAAACTGATCTTTTTTTTAATGGAAAGAACATTTTTTTATAACAAAATGTTTTGTATACAGAATTACTCTAAAATGAAAGAGTAATAATATTTTCTGAAATATGGTACGAAATTGACATATTATGGCCAAAACAAATACTGAAAAAGTTAAGGCATTATAAGTGCGACTTTAATGTTCGACGGTACAGTGTTTGTTTTGTAAACCTAGTATTTTATTTTGTACTACTTCTTCAATCTCTTGCGTACCACCTGAAACGCCATCACGTACCACCGGTTGAGAAACACTGATCTAAGCTAAGTAAAACTATTTAGTTTTTCCATTTTACATTATGGATGTTTGATGTCACATCCGTTACATGAAACCTGTACTAGTTAGCTTAAAATCCAAACAAGTAAATAAACTGAGTTGATAGTCTATGAAAGTGAGGTTATAGTTCTGTTTTATGATTTTAATGTACGAAATTTGATTTTTAGTAATGCTTTCCTTGGAAACTGGTGTAACGGATGTGTTAAGCCAAAAACCTCTAATATTTTTGTTTCTTTACAAATATAACAGTTTTTTGTTTGTTTTCAGATGGTACCAGTTTTTCCCAATAGAATGTCTAAATGCAGAGCAAAGAAGAAAGAAAATGAAACCAAATGGAATGAATATCTCGAAAAGGACAAACTACGAAACCGAGACAACAGAATTAAACAGAAAAATAGAATTTCACTTGATTCGAAGCTGCTGGAAGAGAAAAGAAACAAGGAGAGAGAAAGACAAAGGTTATGTAGGCTAAGAAAGAAGGAATCTAAAACTAATGATACAGATTCTAAGCTAGGAACCTACAACAGTCATAATACTTTAGGAAAAGCAGTGAAAAGGGTGAAGAAAACTTTATCTATTAGTGCGGGAAAAAAGGTGGCAGTAATAAAACAACTGATTACTGAAAACTTTGATAAAAATGTGTGCCAAAGCCTCTTTAACCTGACACCAAGTAGAACTCGTCCTAGGAAACTTACAAAAGAATGCAGGCTAAAGGTTTTGGACTTTTTTTATAATGATGAAATTAGTCATCAAGCACCCGGTAAGGCTGATGTTAAATCTATTAAAGATCCTAGAACCGGTAAACGAAATTTAAAACAAATTAGACATATGGTTATGGGCATCAAAGAAGCATATGAATAATTCAAACCCTGTTACCCTGAAATGATAACATCTAGATATAAGTTTTTCAGCCTCCGCCCTAAGAACATTTTGCCCATAGGAAACATGTCTCATAATGTTTGTGTCTGCCGATACCATGCAAACGCAACACATCTGATTGAAGCCATTTTCAAATGTGATGCATCGTTTCTTAAGACTCATAAAGCATTGTTGGAAGCAGTTTGCTGTAATACTGCCAGGGAGGAATGTATGAGTAACAACTGTAAAAAATGTGTTTATGACTTAAAAACCTTGTTATCAAAAGACTGTGACTTAAGCCATACTTGCAAATGGAAGCAGTGGCAAGACATTGATAAATGGCCATCACTTGTTGAAAACAGCTCAACCTTAGGAGAGTGTGTTCAAGAATTAAACAAGCAATTGCAGTTCTTCAAGATATATTGTTTTACAAAGAAGAAGCAAGCAACTTATTTTGACAAGTGTAAAAACACAATAAAAGACAACCCCTCTCAAGCAGTCATGCAAATAGATTTTGCTGAAAACTTTTCTCTAGTACATCAAGATGAAATCCAGAGAGCCCACTGGAGCCACTCACAAGTAGCCATCTTTACATGCTGCCTCTGGCACAAAACAGGAGTGAAATCCTACATTGTTGTTAGCAATAATCTCAAACATTCCAATTATTCATTTTGGGTATTCCTGAAGTCTATTTTTGCTGAAGTTAAAAAAGAACTGCCTGAAATAGACCACATTTATTTATTTTCAGATAACTGAGCTGCACGATTCAAAAGCAGGTTTAGTGTTACAAACATATGCCACTCAAAAAGATGACTTTGGTGTTACACTTGAATGGGAATTTTTTGCTTCCGGACAAGGGAAAGGAGCCGTTGGTGGAGTAGGGGGAACGGTAAAGCGACTTGTATGGAGGGCAGTTCAGGGAAGACTTGCAGTAATCAACTCTGCTGTGGAATTTTACTACTTTTATGCTAACAAATGCAAAGGCATTAAGGCTTTGTAGGTCTGTAGTGATTCTATTAACAAATTTGTACCCCAACTTGACAAGAGGTGGGAAAATCTATCCCCCATTCCTAAAATTCATCACATCCAGGGGTGCCTACAACCCCCCCAATGACGCCAAATGCGTCATAAGAATTTTTGGGGGGGATTTTTTCAAGATTTGTTTTCAATTTGTACAGTTAAAACATAGTGTACTACTTATTTTATCGTCAGATTATTAAAAACAAACTTGATTACTGTACTATTTTAATTTTTATAAAGATTAAAATTCTTATTTTCAATGTACAAAGTAGGAATTAATAAGGACGCGCCGGCTGCAAGGCGCGATTGTGCACCGGCTGCACGGCGCGATTGTGCAGTGTCAACGTGAACGTCTCTCCCGTCCGAGGCCGAGGCTGCGGACACAACTAAGCGGGCTAGATACATAGCCGCATTACCACTTGACTTCGTTCCCAAAACAATACAATATAGTTTTAGGCTACAAATAATTGATAAGAGGGGTTTTATACAGCAACAATAGAATGACTAATGACCCCTTAAGAAACAATATTTTCCCATAAAACACAAAAAAGTTCTTTCACATATCTTTTTTCCTGCAACATCGATGATTTAGTCAAACTATTTATAGGGGGGAATTGAAAAATGGTGACCGTCTAAAAGCAAAAGTAGTTATTCCCCCCCGATATAGCTTTGAAGTTGAAAAATTACTTTCGGGGGGAAGGGTGCATTGAAATGTAAATTAACTTTTTTAGGGAGAAAATGTAAAACTGGTAACAGCAAAATTAGCGAAATTTATTATCCTCCCCCAATATAGTTGTGACGTTTCAAGAGTTGTTTCTTGGAGGAATGGGTGTTGAAAAGTAGCCTACCATCACATTTTTGGGAGAAGGATATTCACGGGAAAAACTTCTATCGGATACAAAAATAATCGCAAAATTAATTAATTCCCCCCCCCCCAATATCGCATTGAAGTTTTAAATGATATTATTTCTAGGGGTATAAGAGGCGTCTAAAAACACTCTACACTATACATTCAGGATGAGGATATGAAAATTGCCACACTTCAAAAGTTTCAATGAAAAAATGCACTATACCAACACATTTACTGTTCTACTGTTCTAAAGTTTTTTATAACAAAATTACGTAATCCCACCTAGAAAAAGAATGAAATAGTTCTTAATGTGATTGTACACTAAATTTCCAGACACTACGTAATAGAAAATTTTCTAATGAGGGGGAAATAGAGAATTATTGTGTTCTTCATATATGGGAAAAGTAGGGAATTTTCAGTTCCCTATAACTATAAACGGTATTTATGGTGTGATTGTGAACAAAAACACATTTAAAAGGAACGTCACTAGAGATGTGAGCAAAATAAAGAATACTTATAGGATTAATTAACTAATTCTTTCACAAACTCATTTATACTACATATATTACTCGGTTGCAATAAGTGCTTCCGTAAATTTCAAACCTTGTCCATAATATGTGTTGTTAAGAACAAAATGAGTCGAGTTAGATCCACTGTCGATAGATAGTGCCGCTGTTCCACAAATTCATCCCTTTATGCACTTTCTTAAAATTCTGAGACGTATTTGAAACTTCGTGAAATGCCTTTAATTTGATGCCTCAAACGTTAAAATCCGTCCAGCCGTTCTCTGATCATGGAAAAGAAAACCCCTTATGTAGACACAGACGCTCATCGAAGTAAACTTTGAGGCTATAACGATGATTTTGTCAAATGGCAGGTAACTAAATAACAACAATAACTAAAATTATATAGTCGCCTTTAATCCTTGGTTGAAACCTTTTTTTAACGTATAAACATCGATAATTGTTGATAACACTGTGTTGTTTACTAAAAGAAAATTACCAAAGATATAGAATTGTAAAAGGCTCCTTTTCGTCTTCCCCAAAATGCCATTCCAAAAATTAATGACTTAAGCTTAATGAATTAAGCGAATTTTAGCCGAAACAGTCCAAAATATATTAAATGAAGATAATCGGCCTGACCCGTTCAGCAATAACAAACCAGGAAGGTCTTGGCTAAAATCTTTTATGAAGCGGCATCCTGGACTGACGCAGTGCCACGCAGAGGTAATAAATCGCGGCCGTGCTCAGGTAACAGAAGACAAAATACGAAGTTGGGGATTAGATCTCAAATCCCACTTGGACGAAGAAAATGCAGCCGATATCCTCAAAGATCCAAAGAGAATTTATAACTACGACGAGTCCGGATTTCGAACAAATCCTGATTCTGGGCTTGTACTTGGGCCCATCAACTATGAAAACTTTTATATGATAAAAGACGGGTCAGAAAAAGAAAGCATTTCATGTCTGGTTACAGCAAATGCGGCAGGAGATGTTGTGCCTCCTTGTATAGTTTTTCCATATGTGAGGATTCCGCAAGAAGTTGCACGCAATTGCAATCCAGAGTGGTCTCTTGGCCGATCTTCATCTGGTTGGATGACCGGTCAAATTTTCTTCTGCTACATTGGAAACACATTCTTTTGCCGTTCTTTCGCTGATTGATGGGCATAGAAGTCATCTGACCTTGAATGTATGCAGACTATGTGAAGCAAACCAAATCATTCTCTTTGCACTGTTGCCTAATGCAACACACATAATACAGCCGTTGGATGTGTCTGTATTCCGTGCGTTGAAAGCTAGCTGGAGAATTCTCATTGAAGATTGGAAGAAAAATACGAAGAATAGGGTTTTGTCAAGAGCTAAGTTTCCTCACCTTTTCGAAACCGTACTTGAGGAAAGAGCAACTGTCAAAGTGATTGAAAATGGATTCAGAAAGTGTGGCATATTTCCATTTGATTTGGACAAAATCGATTACTCCAAATGCATGACACACTCGTCAAGAATAGAAAGTACGCCCACAACCAATCCTGCAAATGCCATACCTGCAAAACCTACTGAGTTTGGCATTCTACATCTCCTCTTTATTGAGTCCTGTATGAAAGAAAATAGACCAGAGGCAGTGGTGGATCCAGAGGGGGGGCGATCGCCCCCCCCCTCAGGTCCGGAGTTTGTTTTACGTTTTAATAGTTGTCTATTCAGTCTATGTCTATTCAGCATACGAAAAGGAACCTCAAGTCGCTTAAATGGGAAATAACATGGCGGGCGACTTCAGGCTCCATTTCCCAAATGTGCAAGCCCGCACTGACAAGAGTCGTCAGGGGCATTACAAAACTAGTCTCTCCTGACATCTATCGGCGGATAAGTGAACTACTTCAAGTTTTTCGTTGTAAAAGAATATTGTCTAAGTCCGAAAATCACCATCTTGATAGTGTATTTCTCTTTTATTCCTCGGTATTCTGTCTTCCGAGTTAATTGAGGTCCCTTTTCTAACTTCTAATTTTTTTGCTTTTTAAACAATGAAATTGTAAGTGTATCACGTCTCTTTTTGTTCAGTTTTAAAGATCTAGTTTTCAGCTTTATTTTAATAAGTAATTCATTTCTTAAATACTAGACTAAGAATAAGTATTCTGTGAACATTTGAAGTTCCGGGCTCTTATTACCTAAAATACCCGTTTTAACTAGTTAAAATTAAAATACCAACAACTCAAAGGCGAAAAATTATAGCACTATAAATTATATGTCAAATTGTTTGTAATTTAATGCTGAATTTCAGGATGTTAATAATTCAAAACCGGAAAATTTTGACTTGATGTCCCTTTTCACTTTCCGCAACACATACAATGAACCTCACTAACCCCCGCGATCGCGATGAACTAAAACGTTTCTAATACTGTAAGCTGAAGAAAATAACATACTGTATTATGATTAACTAAACTCTAAATTTAGTGCCTTTAATGTTTAAAAACCCATATCATTTAAGTCTAAATTTTAAAATTTTCCCGGGGGAGAACCCCCTGACCCCCCTTTTGTCTGGGGGGTTTTCTATACCTCCCAGGCCCCCCGGAATGTGCCCCCCCCCCCCCCGAACAATTTCTTAGATCCGCCCCTGACCAGAGGAGTTTCGAGAGAATGAAAATAAGTCGTGGAGTGGGGATGAGAGTGCCAAGGAACTGTTCTACCTCTGGAAAAAATTAAGATCTAAGTGTAGGCCTACTGAAAATGAATCGGCTCAAGAAACCGGACCAGAACGAGGACAAGCCTCTAAAGAGCCCCCTCCAGATGTAGGACAAGCCTCTCAAGAGCCCCCCGCAGATGTAGGACAAGCCTCTCAAGAGCCCCCCGCAGATATAGGACAAGCCTCTCAAGAGCCCCCCGCAGATATAGGACAAGCCTCTCAAGAGCCCCCCGCAGATGTAGGACAAGCCTCTCAAGAGCCCCCCGCAGATATAGGACAAGCCTCTCAAGAGCCCCCCGCAGATGTAGGACAAGCCTCTCAAGAGCCCCCCGCAGATGTAGGACAAGCCTCTCAAGAGCCCCCCGCAGATGTAGGACAAGCCTCTCAAGAGCCCCCCGCAGATATAGGACAAGCCTCTCAAGAGCCCCCCGCAGATATAGGACAAGCCTCTCAAGAGCCCCCCGCAGATATAGGACAAGCCTCTCAAGAGCCCCCCGCAGATATAGGACAAGCCTCTCAAGAGCCCCCCGCAGATGTAGGACAAGCCTCTCAAGAGCCCCCCGCAGATATAGGACAAGCCTCTCAAGAGCCCCCCGCAGATGTAGGACAAGCCTCTCAAGAGCCCCCCGCAGATATAGGACAAGCCTCTCAAGAGCCCCCCGCAGATATAGGACAAGCCTCTCAAGAGCCCCCCGCAGATATAGGACAAGCCTCTCAAGAGCCCCTCGCAGATCTACAAGCCTCTCAAGAGCCCCCCGCAGATGTAGGACAAGCCTCTCAAGAGCCCCCCGCAGATATAGGACAAGCCTCTCAAGAGCCCCCCGCAGATGTAGGACAAGCCTCTCAAGAGCCCCCCGCAGATATAGGACAAGCCTCTCAAGAGCCCCCCGCAGATATAGGACAAGCCTCTCAAGAGCCCCCCGCAGATATAGGACAAGCCTCTCAAGAGCCCCTCGCAGATCTACAAGCCTCTCAAGAGCCCCCCGCAGATATAGGACAAGCCTCTCAAGAGCCCCTCGCAGATCTACAAGCCTCTCAAGAGCCCCTACCAGAAGGGCAAGTGCTTACTTCAGAACCTACTCTTGAACCTACACCGGGGCCCTCTAACACAATTGTTATAACCCCAGTTAAGATTCCCCAGTGCAAATCACTGAATATTAGTCCCGCATTTATGGACCATATTGTGTGGCCAGTGGAGTCACCCACGAAGAAGCCTAACAGGTCTGGAAAAACTAAGGAACAGCTTCCTCATGCAGCTACATCAAAAAAATGGCTCAATTACTGGGAGGAAATCGATGAAAAAAAAATAAAAAAAGAAGAGGAAAAACAAAGGAGGAAGATGGCTAGAGAAGGAAAAAAATGTTTGGAAAACACCAAAAATAAGAACAAAGACACAACAAATAAGCCAGCGGATTCTGACCAAACAACAACCACAAAGAAGACTAAGACTAAAAAGAAATACTGGTTTTGTCCGAAGTGCAACGGGAGCTACAACATGGATGTCGAGATGTGCAGTGGGAGGAAGTGGGTGGGTCAATGTAATGACTGTAAAAGTTGGTACAGCAGATCCCCTCTTAACCGACCTCGTTTTAACCGACGATCGGATTATCCGCCCTTGCTGGTCAGATATTAAAGATCGTTTTAACCGACCCTGTTTTGACAACAGTTCGGTTTAACCGCCCTTATCTAGGAATTGCGGCATTTCCGTTCCCATATCCAACGATGGGAACTTTACGCTCAACTCCACAGGTTGTTTGTTATAGGTTAAAGTATTTTTAAAAAAGCATTCATTAATTTATTAAAACCTACAGAAGGTGCTTTTCAGAGCGCATAGTACGATCAACGTCTGTTTTCGTTTTTGCATCCGGAAACCATCATATAATTTATCAGTAGAGTAAAGAAAAAACAACAAAAAAACACGCACGTTGTGTGTTTGTGTGGGTAGGGAAAAGAGGGGGTAGTCCACTCGAAGTCAAAGTTTTTGCAATAGGTGTTTGTGACAAGTCTCCAGTAAGAAGCTATAAATCAACTGCCTAATCCGTAATCATGCAATGATTGCTTGTTTCTCATCACTAATTTTGACAATCATGTTATTAATTATTATAATGTTTATATAATGTTATTATTATATAAACATGTTATTAAAAGTGTTATCATAAAAAAAATTTAGCCTTGTCTAATATTTAGTTTATAAAATGTGACATTTATACAGTAAATATTTTGAAAAAAATGTTATATAGTTCATTTTCTAAATAATCCACAAACTGCTTTAGAATTATTTTAATGGAGCCCTAAATTAATAGAGCTTTTATTTTTCGTGTTTAGAGGATTACCCGCTTTAACCGACCTTTTAAGTTATCCGACCTAGGTCCGGTCCCATAAGGGTCGGTTAAGAGGGGGTCTACTGTACCATCAAAGTTGTATTTCGAAGAAGTTAATTGTAGAATTTGCTCTAGATGATGTTAGTGATAATGATGAAACAGACTTTGTGTGCGATATGTGTTTTGGGATGAGTGATGATAATTTTAATTTGTTACAAGAAGCTGAAGATACTGATGATGATTATGACTAAATATCAATGAAGGACTAAGGGGCGCTTTCCCCAAATCTGGTTTAAGTTAAACGCGTTTAAACTAAACTAAGTTTAATTGGACGTTTAAACTACGAATGACTTTCCCCAACGCATAGTTAAGACGGTTTAGTATAACTACGATTTGTCTCAGCTGATTTAACAAATTGGGGCTTTCCTCTTGTTTTTCCTCATTTCTGCCAACTTGATATTGTATGTTTGGCGGTTATCGATACTATAATAGAAACGAATTTGAATCATGGAACCTTGTTACTCTTCCCTTACAATCGTGAAGGAAACTACGTTGTGTGTAACAGCATCTAGGACAAATTAGCTGTACTTTTATGCTTTCTGAAACTATTGGAAAATTTGAATTCGTCCCTGTTTGTAAATTGGCCGGCCCGGTCTCTTATTTTCGTGGGACCTCTGGTTCTGGGAAGCTCTCTGTCAAAATACTCTTCAACTACTTCATTCAGTAGTGAAATTATATCATCCATATTTAATTAAGGTTAAAAACTGAAAGATCGTTTAGTTAAATTCAATTAATGGTTAAATTCAATAAAATTCAATATTCAAAAATTAAACACTGCCTGTAAAAAAAAAAAATTAAAAAAACAAAATTAAAAAAACAAAATAGAGTAGGCCTAATACAAATTTAAAATAACCTGGAATGGAGGTTACTTAATAACGAAGCTATTTTTACGAACGTCGTAACAAAGCCCAAATTAATTATTTCTCCATTCATAAAAATCTTATTGGTTAAGTAAACAAGAATAGTTCACATTGTCAAACAGCAGTTCTACTTCTCTGTGCAAAGGATCTTTCTCTATGTCCTTCAGTTAAACCATACTTCTCATCTGAACTGCGTGGGATAAATTAAACTAAGTTTAAACGGAGATTTTTTGGAGAAAGTGAATCCGTGGGTTAAACTAGCGTTTAAACTAGATTCAGAGTTAAACAAGATTTGGGGAAAGCGCCCCTTAGTACTTAACTAGGACCTAGAGACAATATCGCTTTCAACACTCATAAGCTTAGCTAATTTGTTTTATAATTTCAGTTCTTAAAGACTACTTTTTAACGATCCCATCTTTAATGTAGCACTAGTTATGAATCATAACCATTATTAAACATGTTTATTTATTCTTATGTCATGTGGTTTTCTAAAATCCCTCACCTTAACTACTATTATATTTAATGATCAATCACTGGATACTTCCCGATCAATCATTGGCTCCGGCCGATCAATAACTACCACCTCGGTGTTTTTTAACTGATTAATTAAAATAATATATATAATTTTTAGTTAAAACATTATTTCAATTATATGATTGCATTCACCGAAAAAAGTACTACTACTTTAGTTAAGAGAGTAGCATCCTCACACTATGTTAAAAGGTAATAATATTATTTGATCACGATCATGCTCTTAACCCTGCAGTGGTGACGCACGGTCTCTCAGACCGATTCCGATTTTTAGTCATAGTTCACAAGTTTACCGATAGGTTGTGTTCGCTGCCGCTCGAGTTATGTAACACGCACCCTTCAGTGTGCCTCCACGTGCCGAGGCGTAATTTTAAGGTTAGGTAGTAGTATGCAGCAGTGTTCAACGGTCCACTGCACCGGCGTCACCGAAAGTGTAAGTGGTCTGGGGCACACGTTGTGAATGTTGTAATTTTCGGTGTGTTGCACCGACGTCACCATACTCTGGTTCTAGGTTTTATAGGTTTGATTTATCTTTTAGAGAAATTACACCTAATTTCATTGATATATTATAGATTAAGTTTAACCCTCCATCTGGCAGACGACTACCGGGTAGTCGATAAAAGTTGTTCCCCCACTGGCAGACGACTACCCGGTAGTCGTTTGAGCATCTGTTTTTTTATCGTCTTTGTTCTAACAAAAAACATCACTGTACTAGGATATGCTTCATACCACTTTATTCAGGAGATTTCAAAGTTTATTTTCATATATAGTTTGTTTACTTACTGTAAAGAAAAGTGATGTAAACACAATTTCAAAGTTGAGTAGAAAAACGTAAGATGACGCAACTGCGTGTCAGCGCGGGTGGAGGTCAATTTCACTCTTTGTTTTTCTGGGGTAAATTTCGTTCGGGAAAGGGAAATACCGGCAACACTGCGTAGTGTATTTCTTTCTCTACAAGAACATATGTCATTTGCTTTGTTTTCTTCTTCCTCACAGCTGCTACGATTTTTCTTTCGGTCAGTGTTTTTGCAATTCCTATACTGGCAGACGACTACTTTCTGGTAGTCGAGTATTTTTCCTTTATTATTTAGGTTATATCGGAGTGTTTTATAAAATACTCGGCACCAATCGATTGTTTATGAAATAACGATTTCAGCGATATGAGTATCAAACTATCGCAAGTAGTTTATTGTTCTTATTTTCACCGTGAAAATTGTGTAATTTAGGAGGAGTGGGCAACAAGGCTAGCCATATTGGATTTGTGAGCATCAGACGGCGTCAGTATTTGTCACTGTGCGTGTCGTGTTTTTCTTGTGTGAATTTTATTGATTTGGTTAGTGTTATATTTTTATTATTTTGTGATGAAATTCAGACATGAGTGACAATTTAGCTGATAAGTCAGGTGATATAAGAGCTCTGCTCTTACAAGATGAATTTATTAGTGACCAGTCAGACTGTGACTCGCATGATAATCAATACGAAACTGAAGTTATCCCTGTGAGGCCTACTGATGAATCTGGCCCTAGCTGCACTGTATCTCCAGCTGCCTTATTCCATAGCACCCCTTTAGTATTCGAGCACTCAACACCTGTGTCATCTCGCTGTGTTCGAGGCAGCTCAAGGAGGCGATTGTTTGTTGGTACCGAGACTCCGGTTCGCCCTGATTCTCTGACGACCTCCCTCGGCCTAGATGAAAATGTCTCAGATGTTGAAGGAGTTGAAGACCTCCCGGAAGATTAATTTTGTGAAGAAGACAAAGAAGAGGAACTCCTCGACTTTTCTAGCGGCAGTGGGGAGGAATATATGCCTGGGGACGATGAAGGGAGCTCCAGTGACGACGAGCCAGAAAAACCTCGTCGAAAGAAAAAGAGAAAAACGAGGCCGACTGCAGATCCTGAACCAGATGAAGAACTAGTACTTCCTGGACCAACCGGAGAGCAGCCAGCACTTCCAGGACCTACGGAGCAGCCAGAACGTCTACGACCACCTGCAGAGGAGCCGGTACTCCCCGGACCACCTGTCGAAGATCGAGGGCCTGCAGAACAGCCTGCACTTGCGGAGCAGCCACCTGTTCCAGTACCTCCTGCGGAGCAGCCACCTGTTCCAGTACCTCCTGCGGAGCAGCCACCTGTTCCAGTACCTCCTGCGGAGCAGCCACCTCTTCCTGTTCCACCACCTGCGGAGCCAGTTGTTGATCAACCCCTTTGGACGAGGGTGTATCCCCCAGAGAGGCCAAGGCAAGATAAAGTAAGGGGTAAATTTTGAGTTCGTGATCCGGGGCCTAGAAATACTGAAGGTTGCAATACGCCAATCCAATTCTTTTATCTCTTCATGAGTAATGTTATTTGGAACATGATGGTTCGTGAAACGAATAACTATGCTCAACGTCACATTGACGCTCTTCGTGTTGCAGGGAGGCTTCGTCCCAACTCCCGGCTCCACACTTGGGTCAATGTGACGGTTGAAGAGATGAAGAAATTTTGGTCTCTTCTTATCAGCATGGGCCTTACGCAAAGAAAGAGTATTGAGTCATATTGGTCGACCCTGCCACATCTTTTCATACCTTTCTTTTCGAAAACCATGACTTTGCGTAGATTTCAACAAATTCTCGCTATGTTTCATGTGTCAACTCGCGTGTCTCCACCTAAGGGTCAGCCTGGGTATGACCCTTGGGTGAAGGTACGAGGGTTTATAGATCACATGAATAATGCTTTCCGGACTCACTTTGTACCAAACCAGGAAATATGTATAGATGAAAGCATGATTGGCATGAAGAACCGTTGTGTTTTCATCCAATACATGGCTAACAAGCGCCACTCCAGGTTTGGTATAAAGAAGTTCGAGCTTTGTGACTCAGCTACAGGCTATGTTATGCAGTCGGCATTATATTCAGGCAAGGACTTTTTGGAAGGAGGACGGGACCCCTTTACCCAAAAAGTTGTTGACAATCTAATGACGAATGCAGGCTTATACCGCAAGAATTACCACCTGTTTACAGACAATTTTTATACCAAGATACCCCTTGCAAATTTTTTGAAACGTCAAAAGACTTATCTTACTGGTACTATCAGGAAATCAAGTAAATTCATTTAAAAATTATTGAAACAGGCTAATGTTGATGTAGGTGATTCCTTATATTTCAGAAAAGGCAAAGTGCTTATTGTGAAATGTAAAGAACGTGCAACACGGAAGCCTGTCATGCTCATTACTACGGCTTACCACGCAGAGGAGCGTCCCGTGGAAAGTCGTAGTAGGGTTGTACGGATTAAACCGGTGGTAATTGCTGGGTATAACCAACATATGGGAGGGGTAGACTGTAAAGATAAGAGTATCTTTCACTTGACTTGTAGCCGCCAAACTAAGCGGTACTGGAAGAAGATTGTTTACAATTTCGTTGACATGGCAATCCTAAATGCTTATATCCTGTATAGATATCATGCTATCAAGCCTATGAGCAGATGGGAATTTATGAATGAAATTGTAACGAGTCTTCTGCCAGCTACTGCTCCAGTTGTGGGACCTCAAGGGGATGCACCTTTGGACCCAGACAACCCGGACGACCCTGCTCTTCCTAATGCCGATGGACACCAGATTGAGCACCTGCCTGGTAAAAACAACCGAAAATGTGATGTGTGTCAAAAGAAAACAAAGCATTGGTGCCGTCAGTGCAATGTGGGTGTGCATCAAAAGTGTTTTGGTGAGTTGGTGCATTATCATCGAGGTGAGCCGAGAGGAGGCAAGCGAAGGGCTCCTTCCCCTGACAGTTCGGAATGACTATGTAAGTTTTTGTTGTAAATAATTGTTCTAAGGTATTTTTAGACATTCTGTTATTAGTTTACAACATTTTTCATCCAATAAAACAGGATTTTTGTAAAAAATATGTGAGTTTTTATACATAATTTTCCCGACAGGAAAAAAAATTGTTGTTTCTATAGTTATTTTTAGATCATAAAATTAGGAAAAAAATATACTACAAGGCATTTTTTTATGTAAAATTTATTTTTCTTCAAAATAATAAACATTTTGGATACTTTATTTTGAAAAAATATTTTTTTTCTGGTGTTTCTTTGAAACTTGACAATTTTACAAAAACCGTAAACTTTTCATACAAAGTATTTTTTATATACAAAAAGTAATAAATATGAGATTTTTTTTACTTTTCTATGTAAAGAACCATATTTTGAAAGTTTTGTATATCCTGGTTTTCTTATAAAAAACTATTTTTCATTTTTTACAAGTCTCTACTTTTGAAAAATTTTACAGAAAAAATTTTTGTTTTTTAGTTTTTATAAGTAAACAGATCCAAAAAAATTTTTTTGTGTTCTACCAATACTGTATAATTGTTCCCTGTAATTTCCTGAAAAAGAAAATATATAATAGTATATACTTTGCTGCAGTAAATAAAAAAATATATAGCTTTAAAGTTACCTGTGTTCAGACAGTAAAAAAGGGCCTGCCAGTTCAGAGATTTGTGACTGCCAGATGGAGGGTTAAGAAAACATTTTTTAATTGTATGAAATTATTATCTTACTAATTTTACGAGCATTTAATAATACATTAGATAGGCTACATTGGTTGAAATGGCGACCTACCCAGGTAGGTATTTTAAGCCAAGTATGAATGACAGGTGAGTGAAGGATGATTGTGGCGCGATCTTGTAGTCTTGTTACTGACTAAGGCCGACATATTCCTTAGACAGGACTGTTAATTAATAGCCCAACAGCCAATGGCAACTAAGGGACATACATTTAGACGTGGGATCCGAACCACGATTTCACCTCGGTTAACAATTTACGAACTGGTCTAATTATGAGGATGGTCCCATGGACAAGTACTCAATAGTGCGGACGTTAATCCCCACTAAGGAACACCGCGTCCACAAGCCATCGCTCATAACTATCCACAATTCGTGACCTCCACGTAGCTGGATTACAGGACACGCCACCGTCCCAGTCAATTATATAATCCCACAGACCGACGTCACCAAAATTAATATATGGTTCCTCAGACCGACATCACCATAATAGGGACTTCGCATATTCACCAATAAACCCTTTTTTGTCAATTTTCAAAACACGTTTTTCAAAGAAACAAATGGATAAATTTTGGATTTTCATAATTTAATCACAAGATTAATCCTTTATAATTACAAAAAATGAATAGATATTAGGTTTTTATATTTAGTTTAATATTGCTGAATTTTTTTTCTGTGTCAAGTATTGAATAAAACTTGTAATGCAATAAAAATTTTTTTCTCCACTTCAAAACGTGATTTCTTTATAATAACCCTGTATAAATCTTCCCCATACTATAAAGTTATTACACAATTTTTAAAACAAGTTCCAATATTTAGTAAGTGAAAAAAATAAATATGTAAAAGTTGGTCTCGTAGACCTACGTCACCAATTGAAGTCACAAAATCACGTCACCACTGCAGGGTTAACTGATCAATTACTGGTTCATCCTTCCTAGAGGGTTAAATTAAATCAATTGTTTATAAATATACACGCTGTTGACGATTTTCACATTTGTATTTTTGACAAAATGGTTTGATTTTGTGTATGTGTAGGCCTACCTCAATCAGTTAAATCACCTGAAATTCAACATCTGAACTCCGTTACTAGATCTGGCTGAAAGGCTCACATTTGATTTTAATATATAAACCCACTAGGCCTAAGCCTACTACGCCTAAAACAAGTTGAAAAGGTGCAATTATCCTAAATGCCAAAAGGACAAAACTGGTCGAATTGAAACTGAACAGAGTGTGAGAAGTTGAGGTTGACGAAAAGTGGAAAATGCAGCCAACGTCATTTTACACAAAAATTAGAAAACTGGATTTAACAACGCATTGCTTCACAAGACGCTCACGAAGCCATAAGGAGAGATGCCATGAGATGCCGAGAAGAAGGTTAAGAACGAGAACGTAGAAAGAACAAGAATAAGGATCACGACACGACACGAAAAAAGCGAAGATAATACTACGGGTGATATTCCACTAGTGCATTTTGTTTCGCAAAATACTGTACTGCGTAATTCATATTGTGTCTAAAGCGATTGATAGAAAATAAATACATAGATGTTTACGAAAAAGCACTTAGTAAAAATTAATAAAATTAATTTTATTAATTTTACACATTATAAACATCTATGTACTTATTTTCTATCAATCAACCTGGTGTTACGCAGTACAGTATTTTGCGAAACAACTTGCACTAGTGGCATACATACTTATAAGAAATTGACTGCCATGGAAGTTAATTTTTACTCTATGCATGAACCCCATTTCAAAATAGCCTCTTTCTCTTTGATATAACCATTGAATATACAAGTATATAACCAAGTGAGATAGCTTGTAGCTAATTGCAAAACCCGTTTAGAAACACCCCGCTGGAGGTAATGCACAATTGTCTTTTCGTGGCCCTCTGATTTTGCCAGGCTATCTGAGGGGGAGTCATTTAGTTCTCTGCGTTACTAACCCATTATCAAACAACCCAGTTAGGGGAGTCAAGCCTTGGTCAAACTTAGAGTAAGGCCGTACTATAGTGTGGCATTGCTTGGATGCATCTCAGCAAATAAATCACTCTACATAGCTTTCCGCAAAAATTTTTTTAAAGCTACCCTGTTATTTCATATTTAAATTTATAAAACCATCATACAATAATGAACTAGCGTGTACAAAAAATATTTAATTACAGATCTATTCAGCCAGGAAGTCTTGTAGGGGTGGAAGTGCAAGAGAGATGGAGAATACTCCCAGCACTGTTTTTCCTTCATCGGTTGTGTATAGTCAATTTAAATTTCACATGGCCTACGACAACATTACAAATATTGTAACAAACAAAGAATCATATGTTTTGACACATGAGTTATTTCGAAATTTGACTGTACTGAGACTTGCGGTAGGGGAAATCTTCACTGCGCATGTGCATCCCACAGGACATCTGGGCTGAATAGATCTGTACAATGACAATTCGAAACGATAACAGTCAAATTACAAACCAGTGAACAACAACAACATTTTACACAAACTTTCATTCAGTCATTCTCATACAGTATAGAACCCCTCATATCCGGCCACATAGTGAGCTGAGCCTTGGCCGGATGAACCAACTTATTACAAAATCGATAATTTAAACCCAATTAAGCTCAACCACCTTCATTGGCCAAAGTAACTATCAAAGTACAGAGCTAAATTTATTTATTTTTGGGTTATTTAGTTTGAAAAAAAACACACGTCAGTAAACCCAATAAAAATATATTAAGAAAACTCAATTAAATCACGTAATTACCATATGCAGTTCAGAACAGGTAATATGGCGGATACAAAATTCCAAATTTATGTTAAATACAGGCTACGTTACGTTTCCGTTTTGTCACTTATTTTTACACTGTACAGTGCGCAAAATCGACATTGCAACAAAATACCTGACAAAAAGGCGAGCCCTCATTGCTCCGAAAGTCATAACTCCGAAGTCCGAAAGGCACATCTCCGAAGACATTTTCGTAATAGTGCTCTGTCGGAGTTATGCTTTCGGAGTAGTGCTATTTCGGAGTTGTGCTTTCGGAATAGTGACCTTTCGGAGATATGCTTTTCTAATCATGCATTTATAACTTCTCGGCATTGATCTCATTTATTTCTAACTTTCAAACGTATTTTTTGAGGCATAATTCCGAAACACACTACTCCGAAAGTCATAACTCCGAAAGGCACTACTCCGAAAACATATTTCCAAAAATGCACACTCCGAAAATCTTAAAACCGAGTTCTTTTTGAACAGTTCCTTTCGGAGTCATGACTGTCAGAGTTGTGCTCTTTCGGACATATGCTTTCGGAGCACTGCCTTTCGGAATTATGACTTCCAGAATTGTGCTCTTTCGGAGATATACTTTCGGAGTTTTGCTCTTCGGAGTTACGACTGTCGAAGTTGTGCCTTCCGGAAATACGATGTACTGAGAGGCGCCTCGACGCCTGAGCAAACTCTAAGGCCGATTTGTAAGAGTGTTAATGGTTTTGCTGTTTCGGAGATATTCTTTCGGAGTTGTGCTCTTTCGGTGATATGCTTTCGGAGTAGTGTACTTTCGGAGATATGCTTTTGGGAGTTTTGCTCTTTTGGATTATGACTTTCAGAGTCGTGCCTTTCGAAATTGTGCTCTTGAAAACACATTATAATGTTAGAAATAATAAAAATATCTAAAGGTTAGTTACAAATTAAATTTATGGTCAAATGAGCATATCTCCGAAAGAACACTACTCCGAAAGAATATCTCCGAAAGAGCACAACTCCGAAAGTCATAACTCCAAAGGACACTGTTTCGAAACAACTCGGAGTAAACACTTTCGGAGATCTGCTTTGTCGGAAATATGCTTTCGGAGCTGTGCCTTTCGAAATTATGAATTTCGGAGTTTTGTCCATCGGAACTATGCCGTAAAATACATGTTTTTTATGTCGGAGGTATGCTTTTCGGAGTTATGACTTTCGGAACAATGCATGGCACTCACAAAAAGGCCCCCACTGACTGATTAATAACCGCACTGGTTAAAAAAATCGACTGCCTAGATACTGGGTCAACTTAGTAGTTAATAAGTGCCACTGTCACTGACGTAAATATCATGTCAAAATAAAAATAGAAATAAAAATAAATTATCATTTTAATAAAAGCCGGTGCACCGGTGCACCGTGAGGATCACTTGAGTCGGGGGTGACTTCGCGTCCGGTCGCCGCGGGAAATACATTTTGATATTGGCTTCCAAGTAGTGGACGGATAAACCGAAGACCGGTAAAACCGACGCTGGATAGAGGGACCCTATTCATCCCTTTCCCACGGAAAAAATGCATCCACATCACATCTACAATTAATTTATTTACAAAAAATCAAAGACCATTTGCATTTAAAAGCTTTCGGTTAACATTTTACGTTTACTGCAAACTAACATAATCATAACTGCTCTGTCAACAGACATTCAGTTCCAGCTCCAGATTTTACTAAAGCTCTTTGATTGGAGTTCTGTAGCAATAACACCAGGTACTCATGTGACACAGCCTGCCAACATTACAGCTGATGCAGGAGGCGGGGCTTCACTTTACACTCTCACTGAATGGGTGCGTTCAGCCGCAGTCACCGGTGGCTAACCGGTTACCATAGTCACTAATAGGCAAATCCACCGCATCTTGACAATCAACAATGTCCGGTTACTTACCGAATCCACCGTAAACACAACATCGGTGGATGCACAACAATGGTCGGTAGGTGTTGCGTCCACCAGTACCGTTCACTTATAATAGGTTAGTAGATTACCCACCGGTGACTGCGGCTGAACGCGCCCAATGAAGTATAATTACTCCTTTATCGATGAGTGAACGAAGTGAACGAGTCTATGTATCAGCGGAGTTGAAGATTCGTTGTCCGTCACTGTGTGTGTGTGTATGTACGTAACGCGATTACTCAAAAACCGCTACACTAATCATTTCCAAATTTCGCCCAAACGTTTAGTATCATACAGGGAATATGCCATTAAATTTTGAAGCATATTGGTTTAGTATTTCTTGAGTAATTTAATATTTTAACTTTCTAAAATCATCGTAAGTTTAACATTGGACAATAATTTACTGTAATAAACTACGGGATACAAATAAAGATTGTTTCAAAATAAAAGGAAAATAACAGTGGAATTTAGAAAAAAAGTATTTCACGAAACACTTAAATGACATGCTACATGCCTATCAACTGTCAGTTTTTTTAGACCACGTTAAAATGTTTATTATTAAAAAAGCAAAGCATAAAAATATAAAAATTCAGATCGATCATTTCTGTTTTGTTGCCGTAGTCGAGATAGTTTATATGAATGACGCTAGATGGAACCAACAGGAACACATTGTCATGTTCTTTTTACTATCAGCTGATTCCATATATTCATGGGAAAATATTTATTGTTTGTTTCTTTTAGGTAAAAGTAATAAAACGTTACAAAACAATGAGTAAAGATACTATTGCATATATAAAAGTACGTTGATGAAACAAATGTGAATTTTACCCCAGCAAACGCAATTTTTGTATAAAATTGCGATAAAAAATATATTTTTATAGCGCAAATCGTATTAATAACAAACTTTTGTACCAAGAAGGATGCATGCGATCAGTTATATTAAGACAAATTAAATGTGTATGAAATTGAATTGAAAATGTAGGATGTTGTAGATGTGTAGATTAATGATTTGTTTCCTACATAATTTTATTATACATAATCAGGCACGAAATTCACAAAAATAATAATTAATTTTGCATATATAGTAGTATAATTAGTTTTATAATAATAAAGTCAGGATAGCCAGATTCAAAAATAAGAGGATTAGGTCGCGGATCCATGGACGGCTCATCATTGGCGCCGTCCTCGTGACCAGTTATTCCGCACCACTCAAGCGTATCAAGAACCCGAGCAAGAGCTCTAGGAGCTTCCGTAAGCCAAGGCAAAGAATAAGCAGAAGCTTAATAAAACCGAAAAAGGCGATCCAAAATGCGAGGATCCAAAAGGATAACAACCCGGATCTCTGCACCACTAAAATTGTATATACGAGACTGATTACGAATGGTGTTGTTATTCTTGCTGGACGGAAAATATGCCCCTGGCAGATCCATTACTGTGGATTTATCCAATGTCAATGACTACTTTATTGTTCCCCGCCTCCTGGGTGATGAATATGTCCGTGACTACGCTCACGGGATTATATGGTTCGCTTACTTCTTTCTTTAAGTATCCTAAACAGTAACCTATAGTGATTTTAGAAACTAAACAAATGTAAATGGTATTTTTCCAAAGTAAAATTGTCGCATAGTTAAAAAGCAAATGCTGGTTTACACGGTAGAAAAAAAGCATTCAAATCATCATGGCTTTAAGCCCCCCCCCATATCCTTTTGCAAACAACCGCTTTGGCGGGAAGGCGTGGGGGGCGAAGCCCCCCCCATGTCCTTTGGCAAACAGCTGCTTTGGCGGGAGGGCGTGGGGGGCAAAGCCCCCCCATATTCTTTTGCAAACAACCGATTTGGCGGGAGGGCGTGGGGGACAAAGCCCCCCCATGTCCTTTTGCAAACAACAGCTTTTGTGGGAAGGCGTGGGGGGCAAAGCGTGTAGATTAATGATTTGTTTCCTACATAATTTTATTATACATAATCAGGCACGAAATTCACAAAAATAATAATTAATTTTGCATATATAGTAGTATAATTAGTTTTATAATAATAAAGTCAGGATAGCCAGATTCAAAAATAAGAGGATTAGGTCGCGGATCCATGGACGGCTCATCATTGGCGCCGTCCTCGTGACCAGTTATCCCGCACTACACAAGCGGATCAAGAACCCGAGCAAGAGCTCTAGGAGCTTCCGTAGGCCAAGGCAAAGAATAAGCAGAAGCTTAATAAAACCGTAAAAGGCGGTCCAAAAGGCGAGGATCCAAAAGTCAACAACCCGGATCTCTGCACCACTAAAATTGTATATACGAGACTGATTACGAATGGTGTTGTTATCCTTGCTGGACGGAAAATATGCCCCTGGCAGATCCAGGTTTACTGTGGATTTATCCAATGTCAATGACTACTTTATTGTCCCCCGCCTCCTGGGTGATGAATATGTCCGTGACTACGCTCACGGGGTTAGATGGTTCGCTTACCTCTTTCTTTAAGTACCCTAAACAGTAATCTACAGTGATTTTAGAAATTAAACAAATGTAAATGGTATTTTTCCAAAGTAAAATTGTCGAATAATTAAAAAACAAATGCTGGTTTACACTGTAGAAAAAAAGCAATCAAATCATCATGGCTTTAAGCCCTCCCATGTTCTTTTGCAAACAAATGCTTTGGTGGGAGGACGTGGGGGGCGAAGCCCCCCCATGTCCTTTTGCAAACAACTGCTTTGGCGGGAGGGCGTGGGGGGCAAAGCCCCCCCATGTTCTTTTGCAAACAACCGATTTGGCGGGAGGGCGTGGGGGACAAAGCCCCCCCATGTCCTTTTGCAAACAACAGCTTTTGTGGGAAGGCGTGGGGGGCAAAGCCCCCTCCATGTCCTTTTGCAAACAACCGCTTTGGCGGGAAGGCGTGGGGGGCAAAGCCCCCCCATGTTCTTTTTACAAACAACTGCTTTGGCGTGTAATTAGTCGCTGATAGGTTTTTAGAGCTAGGTTTATTTAAATACTATCAGTAAAAAAGCATGTAAACCATCATGGCTTTTTAATCATGGGCAGCTTAAGGGGGGGGGTGTGGGGGGGCGAAGCCCCCCCATGTCCTTTTTAAAACAACTGCTTTGGCTTGTAATTATTTGCTGATACTTTTGTAGAGCTAGGTTCATTTAATACTAATGGAAAAAAAACATTTAAACCATCATGGCTTTATAATTATAGGTAGTGGAAAGGGGGGGTTCGAGGGGGCGAAGCCCCCCCATGACTCTTAGCAAACAACTGCTTTGGCGTGTAACTGTTTTAAGTCGCTCATAATCTTGTAGAGCCATAGATTTACACAGTAGGAAAAAAGCATTGAAACTATCATGGCTTCTTAATCATGGGCAGTGTAAAGGGGAAGGTGTGGGGGGCGAAGCCCCCCCAAGTCCTTTAGCAAACACCACTTTGGCGGGAGGGCGTGGGGGGCGAAGCTATGTTTATTTAATACCATTAGAAAAAAACATTTAAACCATCATGGCTTTATAATTATGGGCAGTATCAAGAGGGGGATGTTGGGGGGCGAAGCCCCCCATGTCCATTTGCAAACAACCGCTTTGGGGGGAGGACGTGGGGGGCGAAGCCCCCCATTTTCTTTTTACAAACAACTGCTTTGGCGTGTAATTAGTGTGCCGTGCGCGTCACCTTTATATATATAGCGCCCAACCAGGTACTGGCCATAATGCCTGAACAGAGGCCAGTCCACCTGAACATTCTAGAAAGACAGAGGGAAATTTAGGATTTGAAAGGCCTGCTCTCTTCCGACTTCAAGCTGGAGTAGCCTGCCAGAAACATCAGTGTTAAATCCGATAGGTATTAATGCTAAAAATTAGTTTCCTTTCTTTAAATTAATGATATCAATCAATAATGTTTTAAATTATCTTGGTTTGGGGGTGCCGGGGAGAAAAATTCTAGTTGGGTTTTTTTCTAAGATGTGAATTTCTGTGGGTTTCGCCTCTCAGAGTATTACAAATGTAGCTTCATCAGGAAATATTGCTTGTCATATTTATCTGGCCAACAATTAATTACTTAGCTCAATAGTTAATTCAACCTTAATTGAGAATCATAGTAATCAGCGATTGGACAGTTATGCTTAATTTCAGATAGTTATTGCCAGTCACATGCAAGGTAGGGCCTTCTGGCTTTTCATATAGTTATTCATGGAATTAACTACTTAATTATTGTTCATCAAAGCTGGCTTAGGTGACCAGGGGTGCCCGGAATAGGGGGGATATGGCGCTCAGGGCGCCATTAATTAAAATTTTGGGGGGGATTTTTTGAACTATGAAAAAGCATGGAATTTTGTGATCATGGTGATTAAAAATTCAATTATGTTGAGAAAGATTACCATTACTACTAATAATATTTTAAAATTTATTGTTATTCAAACCATAAATTTGATCAATAAATTTGATCAACAATTTTCAACAATAAATTTGATAAATTATTAGTATTGATTTGTTGGAAACTGTGATATCACGCACAATATACTCTATATACAATCGAATATCTACTGAAAGCGAAAAAAAACGGAAATAACTTTGCGAACGCTGTGAAGAGCGACAATCACGCGTAATATCGGCCGCGATGTTCGGCTGCAAAATGGTTCGGCCATTGATTCCATCAATTGAATAAATAAAGACGTAGAAATAATTGTCATGACGTTTAAGAAATAGTTGTTTAAGAAGATCAAGAAATAGGCCTAACTGTTTTCTACACATTTAACAAATGTTATAGAACTTTTTTGTGATTTTCTAACTGTAAACTGAAATTTTTAAGATATAATTGGTACCTTATTAAGGTTCAGAAAAATTGTATTTCGTGATGTAGGATTTACAAATATTTTATGATAAGCAAACGAAACTATCAGAGTTTTTATTGAATAAATTTATAATTTATTATATTAATTTTCATTCAAGTAAGTATCGCAAAAACTATTTATTAAAAAAAATAAAACAGTTGTAGCAAACCTGCACACTCAGTTTAATTTTATTGATGATAACGAAGAGGAGGGGGGTTAGCCAAATTTGGGGGGGAGGTATTGGCTAAATTTAGGGGGTAGGGTGCCATGAGGCTTGGGGGGGATGGGCACCCCTGTAGGTGACCATATGGCAATGGGCACGATCGGCCTCAGGGTAAACCTTCCACCTAGATAAATTATCCTATTCACTTTCACAGTTATAGAAATTTGCTCTGATCAATCTTTTCCTGACAATACAGGATTACCTTATTGTACCTCAGATCCACCCTGGTCCATATTGTTCCAGCTTGATCCATATTTGGCTGTTTCCAACAACCTTTCACATCATTCTTCCGACAACCAACAACCCCCAACAGTTATTAGTCGCTGATAGGTTTGTAAAGCTAGGTTTATTTAAATACTATTATTAAAAAAGCATGTAAACCATCATGGCTTTATAATCATGGGCAGTCTAAAGGGGGGGTGTGGGGGGGCGAAGCCTCCCCATGTCCTTTTTAAAACAACTGCTTTGGCTTGCAATTAATTGCTGATAGTTTTGTAGAGCTAGGTTCATTTAATACTAAAAGAAAAAAACATTTAAATAATCATGGCTTTATAATCATGGGCAGTGTAAAGGAGAGTTTTAGGGGGGCCAAGCCCCCCCATGTGCATTTGCAAACAACTGCTTTGGCGTGTAACTCTTATTAGTCCCTCATAATCTTGTAGAGCTAGATAGTAAAAAAAGCGTTCAAACTATCATTAATGTGTAAAGGCGAAGGTGTGGGGGGCGAAGCCCCCGCATGTCCTTTTGCAAACATCTGCTTTGCGGGATGGCGAAACCCCCCTATGTCCTTTTACATCCAACTGCTTTGCGGGAGGGCGTGGAGAGCGAAGCCCCCCATTTTCTTTTTATAAACAACTGCTTTGGCGTGTAATTAGTCACTGATAGGTTTATAGAGCTAGGTTTATTTAAATACCATTATTAAAAATGCATGTAAACCATCATGGCTTTATAATCATGGGCAGTGCAAAGGGGGGGATATGGGGGGCGATGTCCCCCAAAGTCCTTTTGCAAACACCTGATTTGACGGGAGGGCGTGGGGGGCGAAGCTATGTTTATTATAACTATTAGAAAAAAAGCATTTAAACCATCATGGCTTTATAATTGTGGGCAGTGTAATGAGTGGGGTGTGGGGGGCCGAAGCCCCTTATGTCCTTTTGCAAACAACCGCTTTGGCGTGAGGGCGTGGGGGGCGAAGCCCCCCCATGTTCTTTATACAAACAACTGTTTTGCGTGTAATTAGTCGCTGATAGTTTTGTAGAGCTAGGTTTATTTAATACTATTCATAAAAAGCCATGTTAACCATCATGGTTTCATAATCGTGGTCAGTTTAAAGGGGAGTTGTGGGGGGGCGAAGCCCCCCCATGTCCATTTGCAAACAACTGCTTTAGCGTGTAACTCTTATTAGTCGCTCATAATCTTGTAGAGCTAGATTTACACAGTAAAAAAAGCATTCACACTATCATGGATGTTTAATGTTGGGCAGTGTAATGGCGAAGGTATGGGGGACGAAGCCCCCCCATGTCCTTTTGCAAACATCTGCTTTGTGGGATGGCGTGGGGGGCGAAGCCCCCCCCATGTCCTTTTACATCCAACTGCTTTGCGGGAGGGCGTGGGGGGCGAAGCGCCCCCATGTTCTTCCTACAAACAACTGTTTTTGCGTGTAATTAGTCGCTGATAGATTTGTAGAGCTAGGTTTATTTAATACTATTCATAGAAAGGCATGTAAACCATCATGGTTTTATAATCATGGTCAGTTTAAAGGGGGGGGGGCGGAGCCCCCCATGTCCTTTTTAAAACAACTGCTTTGGCGTGTAATTTGTTGCTGAAAGTTTTGTAGAGCTAGGTTCATTCAATACTAATAGAGAAAACATTAAAAACACCATGACTTTATAATCATGGGCAGTGCAAAGGGGGGTGTGGGGGGGCGAAGCCCCCCCCATATCTTATTGCAAACAACTGCTTTGGTGTGTAACTGTTTATTAGGTTCTCATAATCTTGTAGAGCTATATTTACACAGTAAAAAAAGCATTCAAACTATCATGGCTTCTTAATCATGGGCAGTGTAAAGGGAAAAGTGGAGGGGGGCGAAGCCCCCCATGTCCTTTTTAAAACAACTGCTTTTGCGTGTTATTAGTTGCTGATAGTTTTGTAGAGCTCGATTCATTTGATACTAATAGAAAAAACATTTAAACCACCATGGCTTTATAATCATTGGCAGTGCAAAGGGGGAGTGTGGGGGGCGAAGCCCCCATGTCCTTTTTAAAACAACTGCTTGGGCGGGAGGGCGTGGGGGGGCGAAGCCCTTTCATGTTCTTTTTACAAACAACTGCTTTGTCGTGTAATTAGTCGCTGATAGTTTTGTAGAGCTAGGTTTATTTAATACTATTTTAGAAAAGCATGTAAACCATCATGGTTTTATAATCATGGTCAGTTTAAAGGGGGGGGGCGGAGCCCCCCATGTCCTTTTTAAAACAACTGCTTTGGCGTGTAATTTGTTGCTGAAAGTTTTGTAGAGCTAGGTTCATTCAATACTAATAGAGAAAACATTAAAAACACCATGACTTTATAATCATGGGCAGTGCAAAGGGGGGTGTGGGGGGGCGAAGCCCCCCCCATATCTTATTGCAAACAACTGCTTTGGTGTGTAACTGTTTATTAGGTTCTCATAATCTTGTAGAGCTATATTTACACAGTAAAAAAAGCATTCAAACTATCATGGCTTCTTAATCATGGGCAGTGTAAAGGGAAAAGTGGAGGGGGGCGAAGCCCCCCATGTCCTTTTTAAAACAACTGCTTTTGCGTGTTATTAGTTGCTGATAGTTTTGTAGAGCTCGATTCATTTGATACTAATAGAAAAAACATTTAAACCACCATGGCTTTATAATCATTGGCAGTGCAAAGGGGGAGTGTGGGGGGCGAAGCCCCCATGTCCTTTTTAAAACAACTGCTTGGGCGGGAGGGCGTGGGGGGGCGAAGCCCTTTCATGTTCTTTTTACAAACAACTGCTTTGTCGTGTAATTAGTCGCTGATAGTTTTGTAGAGCTAGGTTTATTTAATACTATTTTAGAAAAGCATGTTAACCATCATGGCTTTATAATCATGGTCAGTTTAAAGGGGGAGGTGTGGGGGGCGAAGCCCCCCATGTCCTTTTTAAAACAACTGCTTTGGCGTGTAATTAGTTGCTGATATTTTTATAGAGCTAGGTTCATTATTTAATACTAATAGAGAAAAAACATTTAAACCATCATGGCTTTATTAATGGGCAGTGTAAAGGAGAGTTGTGGGGGGGCGAAGCCCCCCCGGGTCCATTTGCAAACAACTGTTTTAGCGAGTAACTGTTATTAGTCGCTTATAATCTTGTAGAGCTAGATTTACACAGTAAAAAAAGCATTCACACTATCATGGATGTTTAATGTTGGGCAGTGTAATGGCGAAGGTATGGGGGACGAAGCCCCCCCATGTCCTTTTGCAAACATCTGCTTTGTGGGATGGCGTGGGGGGCGAAGCCCCCCCCATGTCCTTTTACATCCAACTGCTTTGCGGGAGGGCGTGGAGAGCGAAGCCCCCCCATGTCCTTTTACAAACAACTGCTCTGCCGTGTAATTTAGAGCCATCGATAGTTTTGTAGACCTAAGTCTATTTAATACTATTAGAAAAAAAGCATTTAAACCATCATGGCTTTATTATCATGGGCAGTGCAAAGAGGGGGGTGGGGGGGCGAAGCCCCCCCATGTCCTTTTTCAAACAACTGCTTTTTCGGGAGGGTATTGGGGGCGAAGCCCCCATATTCTTTTTGCAAACAACTGCTTTGGCTTGTAATTAGTCGCTGATAGTTTTGTATTGCTAGGTTTATTTAATACTATAAGAGAAAAAGCATGTGAACCATCATGGCAGCTCAAAGGGGGGGTGTGGGGGGCGAAGCCCCCCCATGGCCTTTTTGAAACAACTGCTTTGGCGTGAAACTGTTATTAGTTTCTCATAATCTTGTAGAGCTAAATTTACACAGTAAAAAATCATTTAAACTATCATGGCTTCTTAATCATGGGCAGTGTAAAGGGGAAAGTGTTGGGGGGCGAAGCCCCCCATGTCCTTTTCAAACAGCTGCTTGGGCGGGAGGGCGTGGGATGCGAAGCCCTCTCATGTCCTTCGGCAAACATAATTTATTCGTCGCTTATAGTTTTGTAGAGCTTGTTTTGCTCAATTCTAATAGGAAAAACATTTAAATCATCATGGCTTGTTGAACATTTCGTCAGCTGTTCAACAACAAAACACAAAAAACATTTTGTCGCCTCTGTGTGTGGCCGGCCTAATTGTCATTTTTTTAGAACTTTTGAAACAATACAAACACACGTTGCTCGTAAATTAACAAAATAATGCTTTGGTAATATCTGAGTTCACTCATCCCATTACGCGCAGAATAAGCGTACTCCTAGTTTACTAATAATCATCAGCTGCTTAAGTAAACATGTCATGAATGTTGATACAAACTTTCATAAGAACATGGAACCCTTTGGACTCTGGGAAGGAACCATAGCCATCTCTAGAGATGGTTATGAAGGAACTCGATTGAGTTAGGACGAAATTGATGGCTTAAAAACCTTCTCCGTGCAATTTTACATATTTATACCAAGTTTTATGGCAAACAGTCCAACGGAAAACGATTCCATAAACGTGAAACATATATAGTCAAACTAACAAATTTTTTTTATGAATTTATATATTCAAAACAATCTTTTATCCAATACCTTCATCATGAATTACTGTATTGTCAGATTTTCTAGCATACTTAATGATGAATAAGACTACACAATATAATAATAATAATTATACTAATAATAATAAGACATATTCTTAGAATAATATTAGGTAATAATTTAACGAACAGTCGTTGATTTACGAGAATTAGATGAAAAAGTCACCAACAACAATGTATATTAAACCGGTATATTTCCATGGTCGGTCAAAACGGATTTGAGCACCAATACAAGTACAAGTACAAGTCCGGGGTAGGACTTGAGGATGTGGCCACGGGGATACAAATCCGGGGTAGGACTTGAGGCTTTGGCGACAGGGGGTACAAATCCGGGGTAGGACTTGAGGTTTTCGCGACAGGGGGTAAAAATCCGGCGGGTACAAATTCGGGGGGTACAATTGCGGGGTTAGATTTAAGAATTTGACCACGGGGGTACAAATCCGGAGGGTACAATTCCGGGGTCGGACTTAAGAAGCCAGGATTAATTGGATTTCTATCAATTAAGCAACTGTTCAGCCAACCGTGAAATGCCTGTTGATTAAAATACATATAATTTATCCGTCCTAAAAGTTCGCGGCCGGAATTGTACCCCCTGTCCTGTGACGTCAAAATGACGTGGTGATTTTTCTGAGGGGTAAAAATCCGGGGGGTACAATTCCGGCGACCCTTCCCTCGGATGAACAGGAGTGTTAAGCATAACCATAACATAACCTCATCAAAATTCTCATATTCTCATTCAGTGATGCTAAATAGCGCAGCCAAGATCGCGCGCATGCGCAAGCCCAGTGGTGTAGTGGTGCGGGAACGCGTGGGAACGGCGTTCCCACACTGGTTTTCAGAAACCCGGGAAAATCCCAGTGCCCCGTTTAGGGAAAATCAGGAAAAAAGCTAAACATCCTATATTTCTAAACATTAATTAGAGAGTATAAAAATAAAAAATATAGGATGTACATTTTTATGTCAATGTTATAATTCAATACTTAAAAAACATATTTGTAAACAGCACTATTTTACTCTGTCTCGAAAGATAACCTCACTCTTGCTTGAACTTTGTATTGTGCACAGAGTACGGCCTGGTTTGCACGACGACCAGACAGAAGGACAGTGGAAAAAATTCTTTTGTTCTCTATTGTTTAAAGGTGTTACTACTGTCCACTGTACGGTCGTCGTGCAAACCAGGCCCTCGGAAGACGGTAGCGGGCATCACTCTCCAATCTCCCGCCCCTCCCCAACCCTCCCCCACCTTGCAGGATGCATATCTCGTCTACTTGTAAACCTCATTCGTCAATCTGTCAATGAACTTTAATTGTAATGAATCACTTTGTTTTTTCTCTGTTTTATGTTTTATGGATTTAATTTATTTCAGTTCTCTGATTTTACTTGCCTAGAATATGTTATTTAAAAAGAGGTTATGAGTGTTTTTTTTGGAGATTAACGACAACGCACATAAAAGTCATTGTAATTAATTACTCTGTTTTTTCTTTCTTTTATGGATTTAATTTATTTTAGTTCTCTGCTTTTTTACTTGTATTGAATATGTCATTTAAATATTAGGTTATGTAACTATTTTGGGGGTTAGCGTGCATAAAAGTAGTTATTAACTTAACTTAATTAATAACCTCTTCTAAAATAACTTCTTTTGTAAAATAATAAAGATAGTTAAATATAAAAAGATAGACTTCTGTTTTTATATTTTGCTTTTCCAAAAATCATCCAAATTATTAAATAGTTTCTTGAAGCCTCAGTAGATTCAGTGAGCTTAAAAAATACATAGCCTAATACGCATCGTATACACATTCAGGGAAAAGGTATTTTAATTTGCAGGGAATTTGACAAATATATTAAGCGTTCCCACAATGGAAAATTTGCCACTACACCACTGTGCACAAGCCAATATTAGTGACGTCATCAGTACCTGCCGTTTACCCAATTGGGCATCCGGCTGCCGTGAACGTAGTCATAGCGGTAATTGTAAACTATGCATAGAAATAATTTCTTGCACATTGCCTTTTCCGAATGCATAATATTCCTTGTAATAATTTCATAATTAAAACCGCCAGAGAATTCAATATTGAGTAAAATATTTTAATGACAGAAATTTCTTGAATTTACAAAAAAAATCTCGGCCGGGCCCGGGTTCCCTTGGGCCCCGAGACCCGGGGGTTTTGCCCCCCCTGCCACTGGTCGGGGCTGTTCAGAGCATCCCCTGGGCCCGTCCATGAATTACGTCATCTTAAAATAGGAGGAGGGGTCTAGAATGGAAATGACGGCGGGATGATGTGCATGGGGGATAGACGCTAAAATGACGTCATTTTTAACTAAATTAAAGTTAAACATCTCAGAAAGTTCATTGAGAATTTCTGTACTCTATTTTTACAATGTCAAAATGGTCATTTTAGTTTCAGATAAAAAAAATTACAGTAAATGAAAATTTTCATGATCAATTTTTATATTTGCAGTCAGCGTCCACCACTACAGTCTTATACAGTAAACATAGAACTACGACATTCAAAAGGTTTTGCTTTAATATTTAATTTACATAAAACCGGTCCAAATGGGGTTAGAACTTGATTTGATGGTCCCAACAGAAGAAACCTGTGATAGGGCTTTCCCAAAGACTTGAATTATTTCAAGAGATTGTACCCTATAATGTCATTTTTCAACGTAGGGGGGGGGGGTCAGGCGGATTATGACGGTAGAATGATTGTATGGAAGGGGCATCTGGAGATGCCAAAAAGTGATGACGTAATTAATTTACTGACGTCCATAATTTATTCCATAGTGTTTTAAAGTACTGAGTCAAAACTGTTACCACCTTTCTTTAAAATTGGTAAACACAGTTTGTACAGCACTAAGCACGTTCCCATATGATCCGTCTGTCTACATTTAATTTTCGGATAAGGATCTTTAAATTTCTATAACTTAACAGAAACAAGTCGGTAGAAAACAAGAGAAGAAAAACAGTACTCAGGTTGTCTAAATCAAAAATTTTAAAAAATCGTGACGTCTTCTTTAGACCGGAAAAAATATAACCTACAGCAAGGATCGTGACGTCTTTTATAGACCGGAAATTTACGACAACTTGGTCCCACAGGCCTTTTGGGATCTAGGCAACCTGAGAATGATAAGTTAGGAGCCATCCATAAATTATGTCATCTGGAAATAGGGGCATAGAGTAATAATGAACTTAGTTAAGAGTTGGCACTTCCATGTTAACTCGGTGTTAAGGGAACAGTAGCGCTGTCTGATAAAAGTGCTACGAACTAAAAAGATCGATACGATATATCGATCGTCTTCGATGCGATATATCGATCGTCATCGATGTGATATATAGATCGTCGTCGTCTGCTTTGTTTATATTTTCGTTTTCTTGTTTTGTTTGCTAGACTTTCAATTTTAATGACTTTACCGATTTGTTTAGATTAAATTGATTAAGTACGTTTGCTGCTAGTGCAAGTTGTTTCGCGAAATGCTGTACTGAGTGATTCATATTTTGCTTAATGCGTAGATGTTTATATAAAAGCACTTAATAAAAATTAACTTAGTTAATTTTTATTAAGTGCTATTATGTTAACATCTATATGGTGTACTTGACATTTAATCACTTGAAATGTAAGAGACGACTCTTAAATGAAGCGCCATAATTGCTGTTACAAAAATAGAATAATTTATTAATTCTAACAATATTCTAACAATGGGTACAAAATCATCTTGAGCAGTGTTACCGCTGTAGAACATAAAATAGTGACAGTATTTCATAAGTAAGATATAAGAAAATACATTACATTACTCTCCCCTAAAAGAAATATTATTTTACAAAAGAAATAATAATCTTGTACAGAAAATAAACAGTTAACTTTTTTAAAATTAAAAAAATGAACAAACAAAACATGTGACATAACCTAACTTAAACATCAAAGACTTTTCGAGGTACTCTGTTCCTCAAAGGATATCTCCTTTCTTGACTGATAGGCCTAACTGGTGTACTACTTACATTGCTTTCAATATTACCCTTATCATTTTGAATAGGCCTACTCGACTCACAATGAGGGGACAAACACGGTTCAGAGCTAATGTCCACGCAGGGACTGATTGATTTTCTCACGTTTGCTTTAGGTGAGGATTTCAGTACATCAGGACTAAAAGGTAAACTTCGCCTTGGCCGGTTAAACAAAGAAACATCTAGTTTAGGCGATTTTTGAACAACAGGACTATTTACATGTGAGCAAGTATCTACATCAGGCCTAGTCAACCTAGTAACAGACAATGATGAAACATTTGGCTTTA
Source organism: Flexamia atlantica (assembly GCA_035578135.1). Classification (NCBI taxonomy): domain Eukaryota; kingdom Metazoa; phylum Arthropoda; class Insecta; order Hemiptera; family Cicadellidae; genus Flexamia; species Flexamia atlantica. The sequence goes on from JAQJVK010000020.1 coordinate 14,521,871, forward strand.
CATTTTCTTTTACTGGCAAGATCTGATCACAATGACTCTTCCACAAAATACCAGAATTACAAAGTCTGACAAGATATGATACAGGACTGAGTTGTTTTACAATGTTAGCTTTAGCCCAATTAGAAGCTTGAGAAGTGCGGTAGTCCTTAACCAAATCTAACTGGTTTTCAGAAAAACTTATATTTCTACTACCTGAGAAATTATCAGATTGCCTGGCCAAAGAAGAATTTACTTTAGAAAATCGATCAGGTCTTAGCAAATCAAACCTAGATCCTAGTTTGCGTCCAAACATCAATTCAGATGGAGATTTACAAGTTACACAGTGACAAGCATTTCTATAATCAAATAAGAATCTTACAATAGCTAGGTTTACATCCTTTCCCTGCTTAAGTGCAATGTGGATACTCTTTTTAACGGTTTGTACAGCTCTCTCGGCAGCTCCATTTGAAGCTGGGTGGTAAGGAGCAGTTAAGTTATGTTTGATACCATTTTGCTGGACAAAAGTTGCAAACTCAGAGGAAGTCCAAGTTGGACCATTGTCAGTTACAACCGAATAAGGTAAACCAAACCGAGCAAAAATTTGACGTAACTGACCTATGACTAATGAGGCAGTTATCGAGCGCATTGGGACAATTTCAATGAATTTTGAATAAGCATCAATCAACAACAAATACATCTGATTACCTATAGGCCCAAAGAAATCCATGTGTACACGTTTCTCTCATTTTGACAAAACTCGCAAGAGTTTGAAACATCCTCGATATCAGCATCGACATTTGGCCACCAAAAAGTGGTCCTTGCAATTGACTTAATTTTAACTACACCAAGGTGTGTGCTATGTAACTCACAAAGTAGGTTTTGCTGCAAACTACGAGGTACAACTATTCTATAGCCCCATAATATGCAATTATCTTCAACAGACAACTCATTTCGCTTTAAAAAATAAGGCCTTAGCTCATCAGTTACATTCATTTGACCTGGCCAACCATGTAATGTATAATCTAACACTTTGGATAAAACTTCATCTTCAACAACTTCATTCCTTACTGTCTTAGCTGAAATAGGGAAACAAGTTGTTTGAATAAACTTGAGATAATCATAGTCGTCTACATCATCATTAGAACAAACTTTAAGAGGCAATCTAGATAGGCTATCGGCATTTCCATGTTTTGAGGATTTCACATATTCAATATTAAAATCAAAACCACTTAAAAATAACTCTCTGTAAACATCTCTGTAAACGGTTGGCAGCCATTTGAGGGATACCTTTTTTCTTACCAAATATGGTTAACAAAGGTTGATGATCTGTTAAAAGAGTGAAACGACGAGCATACAAATATTGGTAAAACCTTTTGACACCAAAAATTATTGACAATGCTTCCTTCTCTATTTGAGAATAATTACATTCACTTTGAGAGAGAACTCGAGAAGCATATGCGATAGGTCGCTCAAGACCGTCTGGAAAGACGCATGAAAGGACACAACCTAACCCATAGCTACTCGCATCACACGCTAATCTTATTGGCAAATTAGGATCATAGTGTGGTAAGCAAGGCGCTTCAGTCAACAAACGCTTTACTTGGGCAAATGCGTCATTGCACTCTTTTGTCCATTCCCATTTAGTCTCCTTAGACAACAATCGGTACATAGGCAACAAAACATCAGATAAGTTTTTGAGGAAACGTCCATAGAAATTTACAAGTCCTAAAAAACCGTTTAACTCTGTTACATTTGTAGGTACAGGTGCTTTTAAAACTGCGTCTACTTTACTTTGATCGGTATGCAAACCGTTTCTGTCAATATGGTAGCCTAAATAACTAATATTTTCCTTGAAAAATTCACATTTTTCCTTCTTAACTGTAAAACCTGAGTCATTCAGCCTCTCTAAGACTAATCTAACATTTTTCAAATGATCTTCCTTGTTCCTACCTCCTATAAGGACATCATCTTGAAACACAGCTACAGGTAAATTACCTAAGTTTAGAAGTGTTAGTTCAATTAGTTTCTGAAAAATGTATGGCCCACTTGTGATTCCATAAGGGATACGACTATAACAATATAACCCCTTAGTAGACGAAATTGTGGTCAATTTTTTGACTCGTCATCCAGTAACAATTGGTGATATGCATGTTTTAAATCAAGTTTACTAAAATACTGACTACCTGAAAGCTTAGCTAGTAAAGATTCAATCTTTGGCAAAGGGTAACGTTCAACTTGCAAATTTGGATTCAATGTGACTGAAAAATCACCGCATATCCTAACAGAACCATCTTTCTTAGGTACAGTAACTATGGGTTTACCCCAATCACTTATATCAATAGGTTCAAGGATACCTTGGCTAACTAAATTTTCAATCTCCTTATCAACTTTATCCTGCAAGGAAAATGGTACAGGCCTAGGTTTGCAATAAACAGGAATAGTACCAGGCTTTACTCTGAGACATATTTTTCTTTCAACAAAAGTACCTAACTTTTCAGAGAAAACATTTGGAAAGTCATTACATAACTGATCTACCTCAGAACCATACATTTGGTTGAAACTTAATGCTACATTTAATTCTTTCATCCCGTTTTGCCCTAATAGTGGCAAACCACCATTTGAAAAAAACATACAAATCAAGCAATTTACTTGAACCATCATTATTGTAGCTAGCGTTTACCTTAATATACCCAATAGGGTTTAAAGCAGAACCATCATATGACTTAAGTGACAATTCATTGTTATATAGCCTAAAATTAGCAAAAGACTGGTTGTATACTTTTTCAGAGATAGCACTAATTGGTGAACCTGTGTCTATTTCCATATTAACAACTTTACCTTCAATGTTGATCTTAACCATGAAAGGTGCTTCATTTCTTACTAGAACAGAAGTAGGCTTATTCTTACTTGAAAATTCATTCATATTAACATCATTGGCAACATTAAAAATACCATCATCATGACTTAAATTGTTTTCAAAAGATAAAACATTTTCAAAATCTGTTTCTAAATCAACATTTTCCCTACCAACATTAGGCTGAGGTTCATCTCCATCTAAGCCTATTTTATTATGGCGAGCATTTTGCTTACCCCTATGATTATGCTTCTGATAAGTTTTCTTAGGACAAACTGCAATAAATTGACCTTTAACCTTACATATTTTGCAAGAATAATTTAAAAATCTACATTTAGACCTTGAATGGTTAGTACGGCCACAACAGGTGCACAGCATTCCATTACCGTTATTAAAAGATTTTACATTAGGCTTAGACCTAGCACTTTGATTTGCAATGAAACTCTGGTTACCGCTGACACTCCGGTTACCCATATTAGGCTGCGCTGATTTCCTTCCCATCTGGTTCCTTTGGTAGTTCATCGAAGTAGCTGAAGCTGGAACGTGAACGACCGCCACATCATGCTCCGCAGATTCCCAGGCCAGGGAAATCTCCACCGCTGACTTGAAAGTAAGCTTGGCCTCAGTGAAGAGACGCTTTTTCAGGCTATCGCTTAACAAACCTGACACAAATTGATCCCTCAGAAAAATGTCTCTATTTTCAAAGTCACAATCCTGAGCGGCTCTTTTCAGGCAGAGAACAAAATCAGAAATACTTTGTCCACTACTTTGAGTTATTTTATGAAACTTATATCTTTTAGGAAGAACAGAAGGCTTAGGCTCCAAATGAATCTTCATTAACTTAACTAAATCATCGTAGGACTTCTGTGCAGGCTTATCGGGCTGGCAAATATCCCGAAGGACATCATAGGACTTCTGACCAATGAACATTAGTAAAAAACTGTGTTTTTTATCATCAGAAACATTATTGATTAAAAAGAATTGGTCCATCCGCTCCACATAACTGTCCCAAGAAGTCTGCCCCTCTTGAAAAGGCTCCAAGCTCCCAAACCATGACATGGATGTACTCGTCATTGTAATAGGCGAAGAGACAAGTCCGGTACTTACAGTAGTCGTAGTTGTTACATCAGCAGTCGCCGCCGTGGTCGTAATTTCCTAGCATAGCGTGGTTAATTCGCTTCGTCGCCATATAATATGGTGTACAGTTCGATTTTTTTTAACTAGAAGCGGTCAAGACGAGGAGGAATATCTTTGGTGATGAACTTTTTTGTTTGTAATATAATCACATGTTTCTACCTGTCAAATATTGAGGTTAGATTTTAATCAAAACAAACAATATTCTAAACCATTTCATACAATTGTTTATTTTTTTGGATTGTAAACAAAGGCATTACAAGATAAACAGAAACACATGATTTTACTTTAAACAAAAGAAGTGCATTGCCAAAGATATTCCACCTCGTCTTAACAGCTTCTAGTTAAAAAAATCCAACTGTACTTGACATTTAATCACTTGAAATGTAAGAGACGACTCTTAAATGAAGCGCCATCATTGCTGTTACAAGAATTCTAACAATATTCTAACAATGGGTACAAAATCATCATGAGCAGTGTTACCACTGTAGAACATAAAATAGTGACAGTATTTCATAAGTAAGATATAAGAAAATACATTAAAATCTACGTATTTATTTTCTATCAATAGCTTTAAGCACAATATGAATCACGCAGTACAGTATTTCACGAAACAACTTACACTAGTGGCAAACGTACTTTAGGTATTTTCCCACACTCAAATTAATTCCAACTCGTGTTGGTTGTGTACACGTCGTGACAGAAAATCAGAGGAAAAGGAATAGGAAGTTAGCAGATCGTTATCGTGGTTTTGATTGGCTGATTCATTGAAGAAGAAGAAAACCATGTTTTTACAACGACATCTAACTAAAGTGCTTCGAACTAACCCGCTCTAATAAGCTTACCACTTGGCTCCATTTAAGTGTCAGACCGGTGAAAGGAGGGAGGGGTCCAGATTAAAAATGACGGTAGGATAAGGGGGGATAAACGCTGAGATGACGTCATTTTCAAATTTTGTTTGAAAACTAATTTAGATATGAAAATTGTAAACTTTCGATTTGAATTCATTAAATTAAAGTTAAATAGCGTAGAAAAAACATTATAAACTATATACTAGATTTATACAATATCTGTAAAATGATCATTTTAGCTTCATGTCAGAAGAAAGCCATAGTAAATGCACATTTAAATTACCAATGCTTATAGATTTACAGGCAGCGTCTTTAGCTAACACTACTAGTACTAGCTACAATGAGAACAAATTTCTGGTATGAATCGTTGATTGACAACGAATTAGTTTAAAATGGGTCTAAAACTTAATTTGAGGGTTTTAAAACCCCAATAGAAGAAACCATTAACATGGATTTCCCTAAACTGGCATGATAGTGGGAGTTTGTTGTCTATGACCAAAGACCAAACATTTCCAATGGTGGGGGGGGGGGTTAGGCGGATTATGACGGTGATGATTGTAGGGGGGGGCTCCAAAAATGTGCAAAATGCGATTACGTAATTTGTGGACGGCCCGTTATTGTTATTCTCTTATTATCCGTCTACAGACCTTGGGTAGAAATCATGTTCTTCTTCTTACCCGTTCTCCTCGCTCCTGTCTCGTTTGTTTACTTTGTTTCTCTAATTTATCTGATTAAATTTTTTTTCGTTTCCGTGATGGCTGAGTGAGAAGTAGAGAAGTGGTTCCGATATTGTTAACAACTTATCTGTTAATATCTTCAATTGTGAAACAGATAACTTAGTTATACATTTGATTCTCTTGTGTTAACCTAGGATTTTATCAATTTCAGATCTCGAGTTGCGTTAATTTTTACATTAGGAGTTTTTTCTCTACAATTAGTTGCCCATTCGGCCCACTTCCCTGAATCTTGTCTAGCCCTACAACTAAATTTCACAAATATTGTGTCTTTTTGGATAATATAATTTATTTTCAAATTATTTTGTAACTGTGATTGTATGAAGTAGGCCGTTGTAGGGATTTGAGTTCTCCCGAGGAATTAAAAGCAGCCTACCCCAGAAGTCACCAACATGAGTTGACTTCAGTTAGTTGTTTCATAACTCTATAACCAGTAACTATTTTTTCACTAACGCCAAGGGGTACAAGAAGGTTTAGAGACCTATGTAGTTATATACTTCTATTAGAGTTTCACGTTATTTACCAGCAAAAACATTATCAATTGTTTTCTATAGCCCGCAAATCAAATCAAATTTAAATAGAAAACACGAGGTACATTCTATTTTCTGGAATAGGCCTATATTTATTGTGTATTTGTTTGGCCAAACACCCATAAAACAATATATCTTTGTTTGTTATTGATATCTTACCAATTAACTTTGTTATCTAGGGGATTCGGTGGGGACCGGGGTTGATGGGTGGGGAACAATCGATTGTCAACGACATGGCCCGGCTGCAAATTTCCCACATCTGAACTATTTTATATGGCTTAAGAACTTTATAATGCAATCAACAACAAAATAAGTACGGTAACAATTTTTATGGAAAAATCACAAAAACTAACGGTACTTATCGGTTAACGGGAGGCCACCCATTAAACGATCTAAAATTGTTGAAAATATTTTTTCTAGTGTTTTTAAACTGATTCTTGCTTATCGATATTCATCGAAAAACAGCCTGCATTGTTGTTACTAGGTCAAGGTTGAGCAAAGGTCATTGCTCCGCGCACTGCGCCGCTTATCATATCGTGCAATTAATTGATTTAGTCATCCAGTTACTGTCATTTCATTCTACAATCGTATTGAGCATATCTTATATTTGCCGTGCGTTGATTCTCTAAACACGAGAGATCGTATGCTAATATGGGACTTGCCCAAAACCGAGAAAGACGCCGTTTCGGTACTTTGGTATCATACCGAGGCCACTATTTTTAGAAAGATTTTTTTATCGGATACCAAAAATATTAGATAATTGGAAAGAACATACTTTAATTGACTTACTGTCCCAATTGGATATTGTTTTCTGCCTCCCAGAAGGCAGCGACATTGGTGAGAATTGAGTTGAACGCGTCACCGCCGCCGCTAGCGACTTTACCCAATCACCACCCTTATACAGCGCGCTGCGGCGGTTATGTTAGGTTAGGTTATCATAAATATATTAATAGGACTTTCCTTGTTTTTTTATGAATCAAACGATACCAGATGAGTCACACTATAGTCCGCCAAATACTGTATCCTTCAAGTAGGCCAAGGTCAGGTCATTGACCGTAGCGCTCGCATCAGCTGTCAACGGGATTTGGCAGGCAAAATTATGACATTCGATTCGTAAAGAAACGAGGAAAGTCTTACTAACATATTTATGATACCTAACCTAACCTAAAATAACCGCCGCAGCGCGCTGTATAAGGGTGGCCTCCCGTTAACCGATAAGAACCAAACTAACCACTGAGTGTTAGGTAACCTCCGAATTAAACAAGACAACGGGAGTCACAAAACAGATGATGTCATCATGGATGCCTACCGTCACGAGTGAAATTTGACGCAGAAAGAACCTAAGCGATAGCGCTTGGGTTCTTTCTGAAATTAACTGATTTTTTTCAAGGCTGCCAAACAGCATTGCTCATATTGAACGTAGGTTATTTCTGCACTTTACAATGTATTACTTTTAAATCGTACAGTATCACCAAAATCCCATTTTTAAAATATTTTGTCCTTTAAGTGATTTCATAAATATACAATTTGGGGTCATTCCATGGTAACTAATGTTACTGCCTCACATTATTTCAAGGGGTCCCCCATAAAACATTCTAAGCGACAAAAACCTAGTTTCGAGTAAACAATCTTTAAAAGTTGAATTCTAAAATTCACAGTTTTTTCAAGGTTAGAACTTAAAATCATGTATAATTTGTTAATACCCTATCTATAACATTATAATGTAGCCTTATATTCAATTTTTACTTGCCATTAATCATTTTAAAACATTTTCCAAGGTTTTTTTGGGGTTATAACGTTCTAAACGACTGGCGCTTGAAACGTTCTCTGACGGACTGCTCTTCTGCTTTGGAAGAAAAAATCATGAGAGTGTTGGAATACCAACATAAAGGAAAATAAAACTCATTATAAATAAATTTTATTGGTATAAAATTATAAAAACGTAATTTTGTTACATAACGTGAGACGTCACTTTGCTAAAAATTATCAAAATGTGGTGCTTAAAACGTTATTCTACTCACTTCTATTGGGGGCAATTTTTCAGGCCTCGGCTATTAAGTTTTTGAAATAAGGGTAATCAAGCTTTTCTATACTCATTTCTGGTCTTATCCTTCCACTTTCCAATATTTACTTCACGTCTTTTATTTTTATTTACGCGATTTTGGTCGCTGGGCGACAACGCAACGACTGGCGGGTAGTCCATCTTTGGGAGAATAGAACGTTTTTCCCCAAAAAGTCTGTGCAGTCCCGCGAAGCACGCAAACTTCGACAGACGAAATCAGGGCTACCAACTCAAATATCTTCAAATTAAAATATACCATGGTGTAGCTCGTGTCCTAGAGAACCTTCACTAAATAGGCCTATCTCCGATTTTGAAATTTTGTCGCTTAGAACATTTTACGGGGGACCCCTTCATTTGACATGTTTTCTCAAAAATAAAGCAGATTAAATTAAAACCTTTAATTTGTTGAAATTCTTCTGAAAGTTCCCTTTCACATGATCTGGCTGAATATTTATTAACACACAACTTATCATTGTTATAAAGATTAAAGTGTGGTGACTAACATTACCATGATAATGATATCAGGAAACTTATATTTTCAGCGCAATGGTTTTTCCTCACCTATATGACCTAAAATTTGAAAAAATATATTGGCTGCAAAATACTCTCCATGTTTTACACATGACACATATCACAAATTCATACATTTAAAAAAAGTTCAAATTTAAATATATTTATCAAAACTTGTTGGTAATTGAACATTACAATTGTCTAATACAAGTAAAACTAAGCATATTATTTAGTTAGTAGGCCAAACATTGCATAGTAAGATTCTGAACACAAGTTACTTAATTAGAAACTTCTATATTTCAAATGACTTTTTTTATATACCTGTTCTTTTGGTCTGTTTTTTCAGCTTCAGTAGTGTCATTTTGCCCCATTCCTTCTTGATTTTCCAATAAAACATCAAATCCTCTTCATCTACTTCACTATATAGGGAAATATTGTCCGGGTCATCAGCATCTGATTCTGAGTCACTTGATACAATAATTTTCCTGGTTCTTTTGTTGACTATTCTTGTGCCTTTCTTTGCTTTGTTTCTATTCTGGTCATTTGTGTTACTGTCGAAGAAAAAAAGATGTGCACTCGAGTTTAAACCCATATAACTCTGGAATGAATCATCCGATTTTACTGAAATTTATGTTAAACTAAAGCTTTAAATACATTTGATATTATAATAATTTAAAAATTTTTGTGTCGAGCCGAAAACTTTTTATACAATAAGAACCATGAAAAGGGTTTTTCCGAAGGTCCGCACTAAAAGTGAAGTTTAAATATTTATTTTGTAAAAACTGTTGAAGCAAACTTTCTCAAATTTCTATAGACTAATATTAGGTATATTATTAACCCTTTCAGTGCCGTAGGGTCCGGAGCGAGCCATTCGTTTTATGTTACTAGTGTGCCGGTGGGACCGGAGCGGGCCACCACATTTCGGTCACTAATTTACCGCGGGACCGTAGCGGACCACTCTACATTTTTATACATATAATATTTATTTCTTACTTTAATGGCTGCGAATTGTGCCGAACACCTCTCTACTAACCAGTCTTTCGTTTCATATGACTTTTCTCCTGTCCTGTCTTTAGCACCAGCTAAAACATCATTCTGAAATTGCAGTCAGCTGTCGTCAGTTTCATAATATAACCTCGCAATTATTGTGCCGGTGTTGTAATTGAGGGCATGAAAAGCAAAGGGGTCTAACGGAAGGGGGGGTGCCATTTTATTACTTTTGAGAAAATCCATCCCAAAGTTACTTAATTACACTAAATTCTAGAAAAAAATATATTTTTTTAAATATATATTTTTGAAATCTTCATTTCTTTAGGTATTTTAATGTATGCTTACTATAAAGTTAAAACCTACATAGACACCCCAAAATCATATTTTTCCATCCCCTAGCAACTACTTAGACCCCTTTGCTGCTTAAAAATTACTTGAATCCCTTTGCCTGTAATAAGGTTTTAAATAAAGACACATAGTACATACACATAGATCTTTTGCCTTAGCTCTCCTCCACTCTTTTTCTCTCCTCAACCTTTTCCGTGGTTTGAAGTTATTATCAACCTCTGGTTCATCTTCTTCACCAGTCCCCGAAACGTCCTCTGAAGATTCACTCTCAGGTCCGTTCTCAGGCTTATAAGTCCGGTCATTGTCATTGTCGCCCTTTTGCTTGGTTAGTTTAGGCTTTATTTCAATACTATTTCAACAGATACGCGTTCTTATCATTGTGTTTAATTGATGTTTTGGTATGCTGAATAAGGTCCAAACACAGAGCTGCAACCAGGTCCTTGTTCACAAGTTATGGCAAAGGGATCCAAGTGTCACTTGTTCCCCCTATGCCTCTCAACAGATGATTAGTTCTAGTGAGTAGTAATATTTATTCCCGCCAGAATGCAGCACTTGACAGGAGAATCACTTAGATCTCTTTGCAACTAAATTTTTGTATATTTCTAGTTTCAAATGCACTGCTTATCTCCAATCATAAAAAAATGCTTAGACCCCTTTGCTTTTCATGCCCTCAATTGTATTCGCGTTGTTGTGGTTACAGTTAGTGAAATTTTATTAAAACTTAATTGTTGTAGCTACTTTAAAGATGTGTTTTGTGACAGTAATATGAATGAATCTGGAATATGAAAATTGTTGGAAGCTAGTTGTTCGTCCATCGACAACTCATTCCTCAGTGCATCGGTCGATGGATCCCAAATTAATCTTGGTAATGTAGCAATAAATGAAGGAATTGCCTATCAAGGAATAGACAGTAATGAAGTGGAGACTAGTTTCAGCCATTTAGGCTACGGTACAAGTGCCGATACTCTACCACCAACTTATGCAATCCGAAGGATAGGTTAGGTTAGGTTAGTAAGGCCGAAATGTAAGGACTTGGTTTTTGTTTTTTTTATTCATAACCATGGGAGTAAATTGATGATTTATATATGGTTTTTATTTGTTTTTAAATGTACTTTTACATAAAAATATTGGAAATTACCCAACTATAAAATATAACCTAAATTTTGTAGGTTAAACAGGAAAAAAATGTTGGGTAAAATCTTTTTTATATTTATTTTTATATATGTCTACCAAACAAAATTTTATTTTCTCTTTATGTTGTCACTTTCAAAAAGCACAGATATTCAGCTGAAAAGTAAAAAAAATCATTAAAATATATTAATAATAAACACATTTTTGGTGAATTTTTTTCTGAACGCTTACAAATTTGCCATAAAAGCCATGGCACTTTATGCAGGTAACAGTGAAAAATGGCGCAGCACTTCATGCAACAATTTTTGTTCCGGCACTAAAAGGGTTAATTTATTCACATTGGTTCATTATTTTATCGTTAATACTTTAGGTGCTGTTTTTAATTTTGTAAACGTTGACTAAAACCACTATTTATGGGCCAAAAATTTCGTTCAAAATACAAGTGCGCTCGTCATTGCACGGTTATAAATAATAGCACATCATTGGAATAATCTAATAATATCTGTAAGTAAAATGATTTTTTATTTGTTACCATTTTTTTTCTCCCGCGACTCGCAAGGGATCGATATGAGAATTCCCTGCCGAGAGGGAGCGCACCGCCCACTGCCTGCCGGCCACGCTCTTCAAAGGAAGTGCTCTAGATATTTTTGAATGCATACTCTTATATTTCACCCGTTTAACAATTCCCAACAGGTTTTTTCATGCGGGCTTTAGACCTCCAACGGTAGCTTACAATTTTTTTTTGTTATTGGTTTTATATTTTTTTTATACTTTTTTACATTTTATTTTTTTGTAATAAGTTTAACCTTTTTTCTTCTAGCCTTCCATCTCGATAATGTCCCCCTCAATAGTGAGTTCAAATTCAGATTCTCAGTCCGAGCCCGAATCCTCTTGTAGGTTAACAACAACCGGTTGTACAAGTGGAACTTCATCAGATAAGTTGTCTTTTTCCCAATATTGGTTTTCAATAATCTGAGCGTGTTTGACACACTTTTTTCAAAGCTCTGGCGTAACATTTTGTAACATTTCACTGCACAAATCTCTTATTACTTTTATGATACTCCCATTTTCGGCAGCATTGCTTCCGTTGATTTTTGCTATGCTGTTTTTGACTAATGCCCAGATCAACTCGATAGCATTTAATTCGCAGTGTGCTACTGGAAGCCATATCAGTTTAACATCTCTCTTTGCATCTTCATTTATTTGATCCAACATCTTCTTTGGAATGTCGAAATGAGGTTTGGCATGCTCAATTAATGCAGCTTTCGTCAGTTGTGAAAATTCGGTTGCGTGATGTTGTAAAGCAATATTTCTCTTCTGAATCCATTCCAAAATGTCCTCCTTCAACCAGGACATCGTGGCATTTTTGTTTCATTGTCCAGGTTTTTAAGGTAAGGAGCTTGATCGATAACGATCACAGACTTTTTTGGCAGCATTCCTACAATACTTCGAAACCACTCCTGGAAATTGTTTGCGTTCATTTAGTTGTGGTAATCGGAAGTACCCTTCTTCCCAACAAAACAAAGCTCGCCTCCTTGGAGAAATCCGTCCTCACTGCCGATATGGAGTATGATTGTGCGTTGGCCCGCTCCAGTTGGAGTTTTAAAACCTTCTCGCCAACCATTTACTTCTTGAAGTACTCCTCGATACTGGTCGTAGGTTGTATTATTCAAAGCTTCAACAATTTTTTCTTGCCATCCGTAGTGCATTGCGTGGTTCTGCCCGCACCAGGTTTCATCTGTATAAAATATTTTGTAGCCGTCTGAATGCAAAGACCGAATTTTCCTCAAAAATTCATTCCCGGATGCTGCGACTGAAGGAGAGTCCATCAAAACTGGTTTCCGATTTAGTTTTTTAAAACGAAATCCAATTTCTTTCACAATATTCAGCAATGTTCCGGTGGCCATAACAGGAAAATCCGGGATGTTGTCTTCAAGCTTCTGCTTTAATTTGTCGATTGTCGGAAACATCTTGTTGATATAAAAAATCATGGATGTATCTGCGTATAGCTCCTACAGTAAAATGGTCTATTGTAATCTTTGAGCGTCCTGGAGAATCATGTGCCTTCTTCGATGGTTGTGATCCGCTCGCTAGGTTTTCGCTGTAATCCGATGCATATTTCTTCACAGTTCTTAATCCAATATTCAAACACTAGCTGCATACTCATACACCGGGTAACGTTTGTCGCCGCACTTTTTTTTCTGATCGAAAAAGACAAATCGCACTTTATCATCTGTATTTCACCTTCTGAAAAAAACTCTTCGCGGGGGCATTTTTGAGTAGAAGTTCACTGCACAAAATCCCAAGCAAAGTGAACTGAAGCACTAATGGCCGACATATTATTCCAAAATTACTCATCTTCCCACAAACCAAATGACGGGGGTAATAGGAAGTCTATGTTCAACCCCTAGCCTTCGAACATTCCTGTAAAACCCGAAGACAAGGCATCTGCCACCAGTATGGCTGGCGGGCAGTGCGCTCCCGCTTGGCAGGGAATTGTCGTATCGATCCCTTGCGAGTTGCGGGAGAAAAAATGGTAACGAATAAAAAATCGCTTTACTTACAGATATTATTAGTTATAATCGTGCAATGACGAGCGCACTTGTATTTTGAATGAAATTTTTGCCCGTAAACAGCAGTTTTAGTAAACGTTGCAAAATTAACAACAGTACCTTCATAGGCCTGAAAAGGCTAGATCTAACGGATGCGTTAGATGTGTCGAGTTTGGGGGTAGGCATATGAACTTAATATCATTGGCACTGCACAACTCAATTATATTGGAATTGAGATGGCTGGAAAGGTTTTCTCCAATTAAAGCTTTTTTTCCCTGGCAACTTTTTCAAGTTTGAAAGGACAAACCATTGTCAACAGTCATTGAAACAAGCGGTGTCGAACCACCTGGATAAGGTACGGTTGTATCTACAGCCCTGCGGTCCTCCCTCAGTCCATGTATTCTACATTTCTTTGCTCTTATACACTACATATGGAGGCAGTAAACGACCCTCAGCATTGCCACAGATCATAATTGATGTAGAAGATTTTTGAGGAATTTAAAATTCTCTCTGGGTACTTAATACCTCTTTTAGTCTTTTTTTTTTGTACGGGATCATCCGTTAAATTTGTCTCATCATAATTGTACATATTGGATGGTGAAATATCTTCAAGTTCCTTTTCTAGGAAGTCAAAATACTCATTGATATTATCTGGGGAGACTTTAGCTCTTGATTTCTTAATGTTACTAGCCATTCCTCAGTTAAATTAGGGTGTCTCTTAATGAATCCCCTGACCCAGTCTCTTTCGGGCAAGTTGTTCTTAAATTTTTCAATATTAACCCCCTGTCGATCTAAATGAGCTTATACCCGACATCTTACATCAAATTCGTTGAACGGGAATCCAAATTTTGAGCATGTGATCACATATTCTGCCATCATGTGTTCCATCACTTGGTCGATAGCGGTCTGCCTGCCATGACGCTAACTTGCAATCCCTTCAGCTTCACTTTTAGTGTACTTCGAGGTATTGTATATTGTAGTTCTGCTTTCTTCTGAGTAATTTGGTTTGTTCTAATTTTATGAAGTGCTTCTTCTAATTTTTGTCTGCTAAAATTACAATAAGTGCGAGCACCTGCTTCTCTTTTATACAGGCTGAGGCAGACCAACCGTGCACATAGTTTTACTGAAGTACGGTTTAACTTAGAAATGTCAAATGAAGTTATTCCCCCTAAATCACATATGAAGAATTCATTAAAATATTTACAACATAATCTGAGCATAGGGTGTTCCAGAAATGAAGGTCACGGGTTCATATCTCGAAATTTTCATATGTAAACCTATGACACTTTGTACATTTTTAAAAAGGTCTCATTTAGAGGAACATTTTGTGAAAACAGAACTTAATCATCTCAATCCGTTTCAAGATTGCGGCCATTTCTTTGATTTTTTTGCCTATTGACGGAATACCCTGTATTTTCGAAACCACTAAACATTTTTTGATTCAGATTGAAAATTCGTAATCCTGGTAAACTGAGCTTTACAACAATGTATTACATGTCATAATTTTCAAAATTATAAATTTTTACCAAAATGTTATTTCTTTGTAATGTTGGTAGCCCTGTAAATCAAAAAATCAAATAGCACCATATGGCAAATAACATATCATTTTATGCGTCTTTTGAAGACGAACAACTGTTCAATTTACACCTACTGTCAATTTTTTTAGTATTGTAGTAATAAGCCAAAAACTCCATTTTCCCATATAAATCCTATACTCTTATAAGAGCAGTGTTATATTGTATGCTTGTATGCTTGCTTGCTTGCTTGCTTGCACAACGATCTCAAAAACGGCTCCGAGGATTTTCTTCAAAGTCTGGAAATAAGTAATTTATGACTCAAAAACGTCTTTTATGCAGATTACTTGGCCGAAGAAAATCTATTAGCGTAATAAATCGAATTTAAAAGTTGTAAAATTTTAACATTGGCCTTATGGGTTGCCGTGATGGCAACGAAAATAAACAAGGAAAGTGTAAACAGATGAAGTAATCATAACAGCTGTTTGGAATCTACAGCCATCAAGGGAAAATAAGCAAGTGGGATTAAGAGTCCATGGAGCAATAAAAAAGGTCTCTATTTATCAATTTTATGCCATTGCGATATTTTATAGCAACTGGATGAACTGGTAAACATGAAATAACACCGAGCAAGGCTCGGTCCACCAGGTACTTGCATGTTAATTGCATTACGGAACAGCACAAGATTTATTCCCCAGCTTATTATCGAGATATTCTTTAACATGCATTTGATATGGGAAAATGGAGTTTTTGGCTTGTTACTGGCCACAATTATTGGCTTATACCAACTATGTGCACGGGGTGGTCTGCCTCACCCTGTATACTCGCGGCATAGTATTAGTCTATAAATTATTAAGTACCTGGTGGACCGAGCCTTGCTCGGTATTTTTTCATGTTCATCAGTTCATCTATTTACTATCAAACATTTCATCGTCATAATAAAATTTATAATAAAAATAGTTTTATTACTCTATGCAGTATTTATGCTGTATTCCCCCTAGACGGCTGTAGTTTGCAAACAGCTTTTATCATTACTTCATTGGTTTACACTTTCCTTGTTTATTTCGTTGCTATTACGGCAACTCGTAAGGTCAATGTTAAAGTTTTACAATTTTGAAATTCATTCATTACGTTATTAGATTTTCTCTGGCCGAGTTATCTGCATAGAACACGTTTTTGAGTCATAAATTACTTATATCCAGACTTTGAAGGTAATCCTCTGAGCCGTGTTTGAAATCATTGTGCAAGCAAGCGTGCATGGCCCGACGATAACATTGCTCATATAAGAGTATAGGATCATCAAATGAGACAAACTCTTCAACCATACAATCCGGCCATTTAAAAACCTGGTCAGAGTCTGTGACTTTACGTACAAACCTCACTTGAACACATTTCATGCTGTCATTTACACGTAAGATTTGACCACCAAGTGAAGTTGACGAACCTTCCTGACATATTTTACAACCACCCAAGCTCCTGGCTTTATCTCTAAAAGTTCTTCGTCATCATCATTTCCGGTATCGTTCAGTATACCTTCAAGACCAAAAACGTCATCTCGGCTTTTGTCTGAAATAGAACTTTCATTATCTGATTCAACCTTAATATTTTGGTAAATTTTTTTTAATGTAGTCTTGTGAGCTTTTCCCTTCTTTTGTCTTTCTGTTTTAATTCGTTCAGTTTTCTTCTGCTTTTTCCACCAGTTGTTAAGATTTTGTTGTACCGACAGTCGGAGTCTCTTTAGAAGTAAGATTCAGATCCTCTAATGTTACACTTTTTCCTGCTTGGGTGTTTAGCTTTGTCTTTTTTTGTCTGGCTTTCGGGGCTGTGTGTCGTAGTTCCTTTAAAAAATCTATCATTATCCCTGACACGTTGGGAGAAGCTGTATGTGATAACTCATTTGGGAGTCTCTTCAGAACTGCCTGTTCATCAAATGGCCTGATACCAGTATTTTGATTTGGATTTTTGCAGACATTTGCCATCACTGATTAGTAAAAATCAAGTTTCACGATGTCTCGGGATCTGGAATCTGATCCCGTCTTCAGGTGGAAGAAAACCTAGAACATAATAAGATTAGTAACACATAGCCAGGAAAACCTGGACAAAATCACAGCTAAAACAGAGAACTGTAAAAGCAGTCACAAAAAGACTATGCTGACAAGAAAAACAAAAACACAAAATAACACAGAAATCACAAGTGTCAAGAAACACCAGACAGGACAGCTGAGACTGGTGGGAGGAAAGGAAAATGGCGTCGGCGACGGAAATGGCGGCGGCCATAGCCAACCAAATCACGGCACGCTACCGGTGACAAAAACCTGAAACAGAGACATGTGATATGCAAATTCCGTGTGTCTGTTTATGGGTGCTTCCTCCGAAAACGCATATTTTCAGTGCTCTAATTTTCAACTTTGTACTTTTATGAAATAAATCAAAAAGAGGTAGTTTTGGTTAGTACTTAGCATCATAAGTAATATAAAAATAATCGTCAAGCTCATTAAATGCTATTTATATTTTTAAAGCTAATAATAGTTTTTGGCTGTCCACGGAAATGATGACTGTGCTCACGGACATGATATTTGCACTTAATTCATTAATTATGTTATTTTTTTCATTGCCGTGACTGTTGTTTCCGGCTGCTTTTGAGACTGGGTTGATTTCATCTACGTCACCCCTCTAATGTTCTTCACCTACCCCTGCAGTGTTTATTTATTCGCCAACGTCTCCTATGTTGATTCGATCATCATCATCAAAGTCCTTCTTTTGTTCTTCAACTCTCCCCTGCTCGTTTTCATACTGCAAGACCGGTTCTGGGGTATTTCGATCGGTTTTTTCTTTTCTTTTTTCAAAATTGAGACATCACTCTTTATCTTCATGTTTTACCGATTTTTCCTTTTTCCTTTTACCCTTTTTGATGTCTGACATTTTTTAACGATCTCATGTATAAGGTCTACAATAGGTTTGAATTTCTTTTTAAATATTTCTATAACTGGAGGCAATGAAATATATTTACAGCAATAACAATAACAAATATTTTATTGATGTAAACAACTACAAATGTTGTGTATCAATGTTAACAATACATAAATTTTGAAAATCAAATACATTTCTAATAATACATATAGTTATAAATTTATAATTTGTAAAAAATTATGAATTTTTTACAAGTGTGAATTGAAGACTTAAATTGGACAGAACATATAAATTATTTATGCTCCAAAATTTCATCAACTATTTATCTTTTAAGAGAATTGGCATCATACTGCCCTACAAATGTATTACTAATGGTATATTATGGTTTAATATACCCACATTTTACATACAGCATTAGTCTTTCGGGTAGCTGTACTGATAAAGAATTAAAATGACTTTTTTTAATTCTCAAAAATAAAATCTATTAGAATTATTGGCACGTTAAAAATTAGGAAATCTTGTAAAACTGCATCCAGGGATTTTGGAATTTTAACCCTGCAATGTCTGTACATATTTCATACAATATTACATTCCAAATGCAAAAGTGAACAAATTATAGGAAAAGATATTCACAATTATAACAATAGGAACTGTCATAACCTTCGGCCACAACAACATAGATTGAAACTATTTTCTAAACTTCCAGCATGTGCAGGTGTAACATTAATGAATGAATTACCAAATTATTTCAATAATCAAATGAATTTTAAAAAATATAAAAAAGAGTTGAAACAATTTTTAATAAATAATACTTTTTATCAAGTTTCTGAGTTTATGGACTTCTCTTAATTTTAAATATATTACATATAAAACTAAATTACTAATAAAACAATAATCAAGTCATATTATCAATTGTTATACTGTGAAATTTTTGAGACTTTCACTTCTTTTTTTACCAATTATAAATTGATAACTATATGTATTATTAGAAATGTATTTGATTTTCAAAATTTATGTATTGTTAACATTGATACACAACATTTGTAGTTGTTTACATCAATAAAATATTTGTTATTGTTATTAACACGTTTGCTGCTGGACGCTAGATGACGCGACTGCACCAGGAGCTGAACTAGTGTGTGTGTCGCTACTTAACATTGCCTCTGTTACACTGAACTATGGTGAAAACAATGATAGTTATGTAAGATATCGATGTTCACCATCAAACCGGTTTTGGACATAGTACTTGGTGATTCTGATAGATAGCAGAATTACCTAGGCAGTCGGTAAAGTAGTGTTGCTATGTAGCGGGAAAGAGGTGAGACAAGCCCTTGTCTAAATGAACCCTGGTGGTAATTTTGGAAATAATGTTTTTTATTGTGGGAAAAGTATGTCCCCAAGAGCTAATAGGAAATATAGAACGCTCATGAGGAGCTGGCTAATCCATGACGTTAAACAACAATGAAAAATGCCGTTCCGGAACGTTCCTAGCTTCTGGCGCCATGTTCCCGGTGACGCACAGTGGGGAAATTTCTGTATCTAGCGGTGCAAAAGTCAAAAATTGAAAGTGTGGCTATGCCATCATCTAAGCAACATTTTACATAAGAAACTCTGTCTAAACCAATAGAAAAGATATTTTTGACCTGGGCTCATACGATAAATGTTTGCGTTGCTGAACAGTAATGTACATCTTATGTGTTAGCCAAAATTGTAACTAATTAACTGTTTTTCTTTGAATGTATAAATAATAATAATGATTTAGATAGGACGTAAATGATTTTTTTACATTTTAGAAATCAAAAGAAGTAAGAAATAATATATTCATTCAAAAATATCCACTTGAACTGCTTGAGAAAAATTGCAAGATGAAATAACTTATGTAAATGCATTTTTTTTAAAGAAAGACTGTAAATTTTGATCTCCACCCATCTCCGCTTGAACTTTGATATACAGACAATCTTTAGCTTATAAACAAGCAATTGATGTATATTTAATATGCAGCCGTTTGCAGCCGAGTGATATATTGTTCTTTTAAGAAGGGGCTCCAGTCCCGGATGACTATCTGTGATCTCATAGAATACCAATATTAGCTTTCAAATTCGTCACAGCCTCAACCACTCAACCGAAATCGTTGATTAATAACAAATTTGAAAAAGGAAATAAGTTATCTTTCTATTCCAGACAGCAGTATTATTGTATTCAAAATGGTAAAATTTATAAAAATTACCAAATACCTGAATTTTCTGCGATTTTCTTATTAAATTTAAAGCAACAGGAACATTATTCTCAATGGAGTACCTATATAACATGGTACTCTTTTAAACAAAACAACGATTTCGGATGAGCAGTTGAGCTTGTAACGAATTTGAAAGTTAATATTGGTCTTGTGAGAGATCACATGTATTAACATGGGACTGGGGTCCCTTCTTATATGAACAGTATATCACTCAGCTGCTTACCGCTGCATTTTAAATATGCATCGATAGTTTGTTTATAAGCTTAAAATTGTTTGAGTATAAAATATTATGTGAATCTGGGAATCTGGGTATAGATAAAAAGTTCAGACTTTATTTTCCAAAATATATATATTTACAGTAGTTATTTTATTTGACAATTCTTCTAGAGTAAAGCAGTTAAAGTTGACATTTTTAAATGAATATGTTATTACTTACTTCTTTTAGACTCTACCACGTAGAAAAAAAAATATTTTTGACCCTTCTAAACCAAGATTATTATTCACATAATCAAAGAAAAACAGTTAATTAGTTACAATTTTGGCTAACACGTAAGATGTACATTACAGCTCAGCAACGCTAACATGTATCGAATGACAAGTGTTAAAAATATTTTTTTTATTGGTTTGGAATTATCTTTTCTATTGACGGATAAAAATATCGGGCAATATCAAATATAGCTTTATTTTTAACTTGAAAAACTGAACATAAACGAATATTTACATCCCATTTTTGTGAGGTAAATGCTTGAAATTTGGTGTTTTGCTCTCTAAGAGGGTCATATACCCCCAAATTACTTTTAATATTTTTTCTGACAGGCAATAAAAATCTTATAGCATTTTAATCCACAGATCTATAACAAAAAATAACGCATTTATGTAAAAAAGTGAATTAACATGACACATTTCTTTGCCTTAAGGGAATTTTAGAATACAGTGGCCACAGTTTTCGTCTGATTTCATTTTAATTTGGACGAAATATTTTCCTATTATCTAGTTGACCAGGTGGTTCAAGGAAAAAATTTGGACACCCTTATTGCAAAATATTTTGGTAAAAAAAGCCCAAAATTCTGGTTTTGTGGGTATAAATTAAGCAATTTAAGCCGCTTTGAATTTGTTCTCTTGGAGCAGTGTCCTGCTTGGGTAATTGTTTATTTTTTACGAAATGAAACAGTTCATGTGCGCAAGTATTGATTGTTTTAAGATTTGGACTTTTGCACCCCTAGAATTGAGGTTTTCCCCACTGTGTGACGTTCCGAAACGTCCGCAGCAGCGAACGTGTTAAAGAAAAGAAACCATGGAAACAACATTTAAATAAGTGAGCCTGAGGGATTCTAGACCGTAAATTCATGTACTCTTTCATTAGGTCAAAGGCAAGATCAATAAAAAAGCTCAGCTAATTACTACGGTGTCAGGACAATTAAAACTGTACACTACCTGTGTGTTGATTCCTGCAACATTGACAACAGAATAAAAAATCACCATAGGCCTACGTCTGGTGAATCGTGCCACATTGTAGTTGGCGCACAGTCTATCGACAACGTCAACTCTACCTTTAGTCTGATTATAATGCTTTATTATTTCAGGTTTCTGTATTTTCTCATCTATTTCATCATCATCGTGCATAGAGGAAATCAGGATAACATTTTTTTTGCAGGAACATGTGATACTACAGTCTTTTCTGAATCCAAACACAGTGGAAGGCACAGTTCTGTCTTTACTTTCGATGAATATTTTGGGTAACTGAGGCTTGTTCTTTCATAAGGTAACAACGATTGTGGGTCTTCGCTCATTTACAAGTTTTTCACATAAAGGTATACTGGTAAAAAATTATCAGTGGTGACATTCCCTCCTGTATTATGAATAGGCTCACATATTCTGTCAACTAGATCAATAGCCTTGGTACTCAGAGCCTGGTATGGTCCTGGTGGCTGTTTCCCCACATAAACCTCCATATTTTGTGTGTAAAAATAAAATACTTGGCATTGCATAAAGCATAAATCCCACGCAGGCTTTTGAGGTCGTCTTCTCCATTTGGGGCATTTAAGTTGTGGAGGTCTTTAAGTGTTATTTTTTTGTTTGTCAATAAAGTCTCAGCCTGGAGTAGTTTCTTAATCTGTGATAAAATACCCCCGTCGCAGCAGACCTGCGTACTCAGCGAATTTCCATAGGATTTATTTGTATATGTGAGCATTCAACTTATTTGAAGGAAAGTATTGTTTGAATATGTTATGTAAATAATAAACTAAAAACGTATATTTAATCATTCATGAGCTTTAAACATGAGGAAAAGTAACAAGGAGACCACATTGGTTTTCATTTGTAACATACACTTTTGTGTTTTATATCATTCGTAGTCTTTTAATTAAAATAAAGTAATCTCGTTATAGTATATAAATGTCAACAAACATATAACCAATGAATTCAAAACAAACAAACAGCTTAATCTCATGAAAAAATTAAATTCAATCATATGGTCAGTTTTATAATCAAACACTCCTGTTGTAGAAGACCTGCATCTCCAACCAATTTCAATAAAACATATTATCAATCCTCATCATTGTAAACAGACCATATATTATGCTACATTTTCAGGCAGTTTAGACCAAGACATCCCCCATCCAAATGCTCATACTTTCTTTATTAAATATTATATTTACAATTCTCTACAGTCATATAGAAATCAGAAAGTTCCATTAGCTGACAAACGTTGAAGAACTTATATCAAATTTCTGATAACCCTAACAGTTCATTGGTTACATCTTTGTCGCTGCATTTAAGCTGGCTTTCTTCCGCGTTTTCCAGTTGAATGCTACAGGCTTCTCAACCCCTACATCACAAAAGAGCTTCTGCGACTTATAAACTACAGAGTCCTTCAGATATCTAGAAAGTGTTATGCTGACTGAGTGAAGAACATGATCACTTTTTGTCCCCTTTACAGTACACACAGTACTATTGCGAGAGATAGATGTTGGCTGAGAAGTTAAAGTAAAGTCCATTTCCCTAGTTAGGTTTACAGATGGGGTAATGAACTCATTGTATTCACTATCAATTTTACTTTGATTATCAAATCCATCAACACTAACTATTTCCAAAACCGAGTCATCCGACTTCATGGTGTCATCTATAAAACACAAAGATGGCGTGTGAGACTCTGGGAGAGACACAAAGATCTCACTGAAACAGTGTTTCTTGGTATGACTTGGATTAGAACTCTGTCGGAGAGTGGCGTCTGTTTCAAGGGGAAGAGGCTTATTTACAATTTTCTCTGGTTCATTAATATTTTCCGTGTTGACAAAAGTTGCAATACCTTTTGTGTCCGCGGAAAAACAAAATGAGGATGACTTATCAGAGCTAATGTATTCACTAGGTATGAATAACACTTCACGTTCATGGATAGGCCTATAACTAACAATATCTGAGTGAGGTAAACTTAATTTCTGATTATTCGAGTGAGTTAATTTACGAGGAAGGCTGTCTGAATTAGATTTATTATGCAGATTTTTGAAAAATTCTAATGTTTGTGATTGGTAAAGCTTTTGCATACGAACACTAGGTTTACATTCTTCCCAACTATCCACATGGTCGTAACCTAATTGATTCATCCGAACACTATGGCCACCAGGATCACTAATGCAACCCCTTGGCATTGAAAGTTTTTTGTCATCTGAAGACATTCACGAGGAGAAGCATCCTCATCTTCATTATTGGCAGTGGTGAGGCTGTAACGCTGTGAATGACGATAGAAGTCGTAGTCCGTGCTACCTCTCCTCATCTCCGGAGCACGGTGGTCGTCGTCGGATGTCTCCCTTCTGATGTAGTCATCTCTGTATCCACTGCCGCTGCACCTATAAGGATGAGAATGGTCTCGCTGTGGAGTCCAGTAGTTGCCAACTCTGCGTCGTCGAACTGCGTACTTGAATATAAGAAACTATTAGAATGGGATTTTGACAACCTCAATTAATTTAAAATAATCTGCCCAAAGAAAACAGAAAGTAAAATCAAATTTAATAAATAAAGATTGTCTAATAATCAAAGATATAATTTCTCAAAAATATCTGGCCAATCAGAATAGTTAAAAATAAGATCAAGAAAAGATTCCGCCTTACCTGGCAGACTATCCCCTGGTGTGTCCAGGGAGGGACTGTGTTTCAGAACACTGTTAACTGGGCCAACTAAAAACTCCAGCTTCAGCGGTTCTGACTGTTGAAAAGTGTTGAACGAAGAGTGTCATCAAATTCCCTTGACTCTACGTGCCAATGATTGTTGACCTGGTATGCGGATTGTGAAATCCGAATGCCAGGTCTCTCTCTTTTTATAACACCCACAATTTAGAAACATAATTTTGAAAAATGGTGATTACCGTCACATCACCCCCTCCCAGGTAGACATGGTCCCCATGTCTATTAAAAGGAACGTTTAACAAAACAATGAAAAATATATAAAACCTATCACTATAAAAATAACAGACTTTAGGTGAACAATATTACGAAAATACAAGATTTGGAGATTATTAGGTGAGCTGTGTTTTGGCTTGGTCGGATTGAGGTAGGTTGGGATGCAGCGTCAGCAGACTGCTCGGTGTCGGGTGCAGTGTGTGACGGTGCGACCTTGATGACTGTGCGCTGAGCCGTGTTGTGGTGATGGAGCGTGCTGTGGTGATGGTGATGGTGCATGCCTCGTACATAAAGTTATGAAACAAACAAAAGTCATCAAAAGTAATATACATTAATAGGTTTTTGAATAGTTTATTTTATAGTTCAGGCAAGACGGAATGATTTTTAAAAATTGTAGCGCAACAATTTTGGCAAATAATTTTAAAATAGAAAGGTACTAATCAAAGAATAATTGTTGCGTATTAGGAGTTTTGAAATTTTACTTTTTTATAATTGATTATTTGATGTTGAACAATTTGAGTGTAGTTATCTTTAACTAGTAACACAATTAACTTGCTAGAAGATGAAATACATGATTTTAAATACATCTGAAAGTGAGCTCTTGAACAACAATGACTAATAAATTAATGACTATAATTTAACTGAGAAAAATTTATTTATTTATTTTAACTAAATAAATTTCAAAACAAGTTTATGAGCAATGAGTAAAAGGAAACGTTCCTTCGTTTGGCTTGTGTTTTATCTTAAGAAGAAAAACTAAGATAAAACATTTATACAACTTTGTCATATATTATTAAATAGATCATATACCTTACTTGATTAAAAAATTAGCTACAGTTCCTCTATAATGATAAACATCCCCTATCTATGTTCTTTATTTGAATAAAAAATAAAAAATTACTATGGAACTTAATATACTTAATATGGAGAAACAAAATCTGAAAACATTATTACAAATTTAACCCTCTATAATAAAACTAATATAAATACAGTATGAAAAATCAATATCTTATAAAAAAAACTAACCCTATTGAATAAATTGCATGTTTTGACCTCGATAACATCAGTTGTATGATTGTTTTGTTTTGTAAAGAAAACGAATATATAAAAAAACAAAAACAGCGAAATAAATCCTATTCATATAATACATGTTAAGTCGCCAAATTAAAAAAAAAATTATATATCTTCCTACTACGGTTCCCCCCTACTCTAGTCTGACCCCTGTCGTAGTACGGTTTCATCCTGTTAACATGGACCACGTCAGTCGTCCACTTTCCTGCCTTTTGAAGGTACACTTCATAATTAAGGTCCGAAAGCTTTTTAATGACTTCAAACGGTCCCTTGAAGGTCGGTGCAAGCTTCTTTGTGCCCTCACCACTTGTGTAGGAGCACTTTATCTCCTGGTTCGTAGCTCCGATATGTGTGGTCAGCATCATGACGAGTTTTCTGACGGTCTTGAGTCTTCTTCAGGATGGCAGGGATGGTTTCTCGCACGTCGTGGATCCGTTTGATCTCCTCAAGTATGTTGTTGTCTGGTACCTTCGGTAGTACTGCCAGATCGATGGGGTGAAGGGGTTCATACGCATGAAGCAAGTAGAACGGCGATTAACCCGTTGACTCTTGCACGGCCGAATTATAGACGAAAGTGACGGTCTCGACGTACTTGCTCCAGTCCGTATGATGGCTGTTGGTGTAAAAATGCAGCATATCTAGGAGAGTCCCGTTGAAGCGTTCCGTGAGCCCCTGCGACTGTGGTCTGTAGGCCGAACTCTTGCAGTAATAGATCCCCAGCGCGTCCAATAACTGTTTAAACACATCCGCAGTGAAATGAGTACCGCGGTCAGTCTGGACTTCCTGCACACAGCCAAAACAAGGAAGGATTGTTTCCAAAATAAATTTTACTGTAGTCTTCGCATCTGCTTTCTCTGTGGGTTTGGCTACTGCATAGCGAGTTGTGACTAAGATATACTGTTTCTTGTTACTACGTGGGAGTGGACCAAGGTAATCCAGCTGAATCTTTGTGAACGGAACAGTTGAAGGGGGAGAAATGGGCTTCATTAGGCCTGCGGGTTTTCGCCTGTCGGCCTTTCGGAGTTGACAATTTAAGCATGAGCGAACATATGACGAAATGTCCTTTTTCACAGTAGGCCAATGGTAACGCCTAGTGATTTTGTAAACTGTCTTTGTGATACCCGAATGTGCACCTGCTGTCAGGCTATCATGATATGCCTTTAGGACGTCATTTACTAAGCTAGCTGGAATAGCAAGCAACCGCTTAGAGGAGCCTTGAACGTCATCCTTGTAGTACAGAATGTCCTCTTGGAGGACGTACCTCGTCGAAGCTCAACGCATCTTTCTTGTTGCCGTTTCTGGATTCAAAAGTGCGTTGCGGATGTCTGCTAGGTACTCATCTTCCAACTGCAATTTGTGAATATTGACTTGAGAAATTAGATTGATCTGGAGTTCCTCCGCTACAATGTCGTCCTCAGTTCCCTCGTCGACTGGATGTCTGCTTAAGGCATCCGGGACTCGCATAGCTACCCCAGGCCGATGTTTAATGGTGGATGTGTAATCCACTAGTTTAAGAGCCAGACGGTTTAAGCGAGAACTTAAATTCTTTATATTCTTGTAATATTGTAATACATTATTAATAATTGTTAATATTTTAAGAAATAAAAAACTAAAAAATCCTTCATCTAAAAAAATTCAAACTTCTTTTAAAAATAACACTGTTTGTTACGTCTTACATTATTTAAATACTTGTATATAATGTAAAAAATCAAACTAAAACTTCCAACTTCTGCTTAAAAAAGAAAGTAACAAAACTTCTTATAAAAATGACACTACCAAGTCAGTACAACAATCAAATAGCACTAAAAAAAATCATGACACTGTAGAGTCGACACAATGTGGACTAAGATCCTGTCGAGTTTGTGGAATGTCGAGTTATCCAGAATTACATTGGGAGGGGAGAAAAACACATTATTTAGCTATGAATGGTATATGTATTACTTTATACATATTACAGTATAATGTATAATAATAGGGGAAGGGTGGGCATAGTGGCCACCTTAAGGAAAACTTATTTTTTTCAAGTAGTTATAATTGTTCAGAAGAAATGAAAATTATTTATAAGATATCATATATAGTTATACTCATTAAAAAATAATATTTACCTGTATCTTAGTTACCTTAAAAAAACAATTTTGTCACACCCTACCAAATGGCCACTTTGCCCGATGTCAAAAATAATACTACAAATGCATTTTAAATACCAAAGTATGTACATATTGTTACAAATTTAGTATTATTACATTGTCTAAATATGTTGTAACGTGTAAAGTAGAAAATTAGATAATTAAAAATGACTTTAGGCCTACTGTGGAAAGGTTTAGGCCTATCGATAGCTAATAGTTTTGCAAAATGGCAGACATTGAAAATTGATTGAATTGACTAGAGTTTAGATTGGAAAATATGGTTTTTTGGAGCACGCAGCTTCTTATCCTTGCGTCGGCACTTGGGGGAGGACGTAGATCTTGTAGAGGGGCGCCCCTGGGGATGTAGCACTGGTGATGAAGGCTTAAAGTTCGTTTGAGGTGGTCGCGAACACGAATCACTACAGGCTTGAAAAACTCTTCAAGGTCTTTTAGTTTATATTCACAATCAAATAAAACAAAAGTTATGCTGCTTGCACAAGGTTAAGATTTAACATCTATATACAAGTGGTAAGTTAAAATAATTGATAATATTACGGCAACTGATGGCCTTTGGAAAATAATCGTCTACTGATGGACGAGCTGCAAGTGGACAGGATGAGTGGACTGTAGACACTGACCGGGAAGCGATAAAGAAGGAAAACCCTGAATTTGGACTTTGCCCGACTTGCAGACTCTATTGAAATGTGAACATAAAGGAATCTTGTAATGGCGACTACTATTGTTGTAGCGGCCGGAAATGTTTAAAAATAAAATAGTTGAAAATAAAAATTAAGGTTTTGGATGTTATTTGATAAATCCTTGACATATTCCCCCCCTTGAACCGATCCGGTTCAACAAATTATGATATAATAAACATGTTTTGGTTTTGAGAAATTAAAAGAAGTATAGGGGGTAGCCAGTTTGTTTGGGATTAATTGATGGGTAAGCAGGAAACCTTAACTGTTGGACGGGTTAAGGATCTGCCAGAAGTCTTGATCTTGACCACTCTAAAACATAACCATCGGATTCAGGGAAAACTTCAGTGATTCGTCCCATTTTCCAAGTCAGAGAGGTGGAGAGTTGTCCTCGTGAATGACCACTAGATCTCCAATCTTGAGGTTTTCTTGAGGTTTCGTCCATTTTGAACGCTCTTGAAATGTCTGAAGATATTGCTTGTTCCATCGCTTTCAGATGTGCTGCGCAAATGCTTGAACTAATCTCCAGCGTTGTACAGGAGTAGAGTCTGCAAGATAAGGCTCAATCAATGAGACGAGAGGTCCGCCTGTTAGGAAATGTCCAGGTGTGAGTGGTTCGAAGTCGTTAGGATCTGATGATAAAGGTTTGATCGGTCTGGAATTTAGCATTGCTTCGACACGAGTTGTTAGAGTAAAGAATTCCTCATAGGTCAATAATTGATTACCTAAGACTCTAATTAGATGATACTTTGCACTCTTTATTGTACGTTCCCACAATCCCCCTTGGTGGGATGCTCTTGGTGGGTTGAAATGAAAACGAATACTGTTGTCCTGAGCAAACCGTTGAGTTTCAGGTTTCTTCATCAACTCTTCGAATGTTTTTCGTAGAGATGAACAAGTACCAATGAAATTGGTTCCACAATCTGAGTGCAGATCTGAGACCAGGCCTCTTTTTGAAATGAATCTCGTAAGAGAAGCGAGAAAAGCATCGGTAGACAAGTCAGTAACAGCTTCAATATGTACCGCTTTCGATACAAAGCAAATAAACAAACACAGATAAACCTTGACAGGTTGCACTCTTCTAAGTTTGAACAACTTTACAGTAAAAGGACCTGCGTAGTCAACTGCAGAAACGTTGAAACATCTTGTAGGAACAACTCGTCCCGAGGGTAGATCGGCCATCAAAGGGAAGGTAGGTTTAGGTTTAACCTTGAAACATCTCATACACTTGAAGATTCTCGAGCGTATAACGCTGCTTGCTGAGAGGATCCAGTACTTCTCTTGAGGAATAGCTTGAAGTTGTAGTGGACCGACATGTAAATGCATTTTATGATAGTGATCAATCAGATTGTGAACAACATGATAATCTGATGTTTTGCCGAAAGTGACAAACTAGAATTCCTCAATCTTCCACCGACTCGTAAGATTCTTCTCAATCTAAAAATGGCGCTAGGCGTTGTATACGATCCCCAGCAGGTTTTACTCTTTTGAAGAAGGTCAATGTCAGTCTTGAAACAAGATTGCTGTATTAGCCAACAAATACGCTTGCTCGCCTGGTCAAGTTCCTCAACAGTAAGAGGATGAATAATTTTTACCTTCCGTATAAGACAGGAAATAAAACGTAGCACATAACCCATGACATACAATGTTGTTTTCCAAGAAGAAAATTTTGTAATCCAGTCTTGATCATGATTAACAATAGTAGTAGTCACAAGGTTAAGAGTAGTAGCTTTAATCTCCGGAAGTTCATTTTCTGGAATATATTTATGGGAGGACTGCGGCCAAACAGAAGGCTCTCCTTTGAGCCATTGTGGTCCATTCCACCACTGGTCGAGATGTATTAGATTTGATGCGGTTAGTCCACGGGATGCAAAATCCGCTGGGTTGTCATTAGTCGAGATGTGTTTCCAGGTACATGTAGGGGTAAGCTCCTGGATCTGAGCCACTCTGTTTGCTACAAATAGTTTGAGTAAGTATGACGGAGTTCTAATCCAAGAAAGTGCGATAGTTGAATCCCACCATGCAAACATAGAAGTTGTATAAGTGTGAGAAAATTATGCGTGAGAATAGCTCAGCAGCTTAGAGAGTAAGTGTGCTCCACATAATTCCAGCCTAGGAATTGTTACACGTTTTAGCGGGGCAACTTTAGATTTTGAAATCAATAGACTGACGTTCACATTGTTGAATGAATCTTCTACTCTCAGGTATACGCAGGCTGCGTAACCAGATTCGCTGGCGTCAGAAAATCCATGCAGTTGGACGTTGACACAATAGGCCAAATGCAAATATCGGGGAATTCTAAGAGTTTCAATCTGACGAAGCTCTAAGATAAACCGTGACCAGCGGTCAGCAATAGGCGGAGGAAGTGGGGTGTCCCAATCCAGCCCTAGGGTCCAAATGTGTTGCATTAGACTTTTGGCCCAAAAAATCAAAGGAGCTAACATTCCAATAGGGTCATAAATTTGGGCGATGGCTGAAAGAACAGAACGCTTCGTTAAGTTTTCCGAAGGTTTGCTAATGGCATAAGAAAAATCATCGGTATCAGACATCCATTTTAGGCCTAAAACACTGTGATAAGGTTGGCCCGAAGAGCGGAACAAAATTCTTGAGGTAGATGTTCTAGAAGTTTAGGATGGTTAGAAGCCCATTCCCGAAGCTCAAATCCTCCTTTTTGCAGAAGGTCAATAACCTCCTTCTGAAGTTCCAAGGCTTCTTCGACAGAATCACAGCCTAGCACAGCATCGTCAACGTATATGTGTTGTTTAAGAGCCTTAGCCGCAAGTGGATGATGTTCACCTTCGTCCTCTATCAGTTGTTGGATAACTCTGTTGGCCAGATACGGTGATGAACTCAGACCAAATGTCACAGTGGTTAGCTGATAGATTTGTTAAGGTAGATTGTCATTTTCTCTCCAGTAGATTAACTGAAAAATCTGATCATCATCGTGGATCAAAATCTGTCTGAACATCTGACGTATGTCACACAAAAACACTATTCTACGCTGTCGGAAGTGAAAAATAATATCAGATATTTCACAGTGTAGTTTAGGTCCCTGATGTTGGATACTGTTCAAAGTAACACCAGTAGAGGTTGGAGCTAATGCGTTGAAAACAACTCTGATTTTTCCATTCTTGAAAACTCCATGGTGGGGTAAGAAGCAATGAGGTTGTGAGAGATTAAGATCTGAATCCATTAGCTTCATGTGGCCTGATGACTTGTAGCCTTCCATAAATTCAAAATATTTGTCCTTGAAATCGGTATGATTCTGAAACTTGCGTTCGAGTAATTGAAATGTGCGTTTATCAACATTAGACGAATCGCCTAATTTAGAAGGACTATCCTTGAAAGGTATGCGGCATACATATCTTCCGCTGGCAGTGCGAGAATGAGTCTCGATGAAATGTTTTTCACATTCCTTATCTTCAGGTGAGAGAACTGGTAATGAAGGTGGTTCTTCTAGTGACCAGAACCTCTGAAGTGTAGAATGAAGGTCTATCTCAGTAGTGGATAAAAATGTACATGATTCCACAGGTTGAGAGATTGGTTGCATTGCAGGTACATTACCTATTATCACATATCCAAAAATGGTATTCAAAACATAAGGCAAATTGTTGCCCAGACAGACTGAAGGCCCGATTAACGTTTGTGGAAAAAGATCGGCTCCTATTAGTAAATCAATAGGGCCTTGTAGGTCAAAGCTAGGGTCTGCAAGAGTGTATCCCTTGAGCTTGGTGACCTATGTGAGAATTTTTTTTCCTGTGATGTATAAGTGTATTTTTTGTTAGTATTTTCTTGGAAATAAATTTGATTTTGATTTGATTTGATTTGGTTTTCACACTACTAGACAGTCGGATAGGTGGTTGATTGGTAGAAATTCTATCTAATATTAACACAGGATGTGATTGTGCAAGTACATGCCCGCTCAATGATGAGAGATTGACTTGAGCCATGCCTCTTGGGCTTATTTCAGCTGATGAGATGCTCTAGAGCGCAGGAAGGTTAGTCCGTGAACGACTGAGTTGTAAAAGATGAGCACAATGTTGAGTGATGATAGTATTTTGTGAGTCAGTACTGGATATTCATTCAGTACTGATTTTTTTTTTTATTTTGTTTATTGATATTACAAAACAAACTTAATTTTAAACATAAAGGAGGAATATAATGGTAAAATAGAAAAACATTATAGAGGTATAAATATATACAGTTCCCTTTGTGTGTGGATGGGAATTCCACAAAATCCTGAATCATGATCAAAATTATGAGTTATGTAGTATTAATAAATTTCTAAAAATTAAAGAAAAAGAAAAAAAAAACACTGGCTGGAAAAACAGCCAAATAACTCAAAAAACATTTTGGTCATTTGAAGGTTCATTTCTTAATGGGGGAGGATTCTTGCAGGATTTTCAGTCCTGGTCAGACAGACGGATGTTCCATACATGGCGCGCATTGTAAAGTACTCGTGGATCACAGCGGGGTGGGCCGTTGGAACCTCAACGTAGCGGTAGGATGACCATAAGTAGAATTTTCTACCTTCGGTCGGATAGTTCTCGTTTCCGGAGGTCGCAGTGTACGTGAAAGCGTCAGCGGGGCGGTGAACTGGATGGACGGGGTCGAAGCCTGGTACAAGTGCAGCAGGAGCAACGACGTGCGCATTTCCAAAGTAGGGAAGAACGTTCCGTGTCATATCTACAATGGCTAGACCAAGTGGGTCGTGCGATGCAGAATGTAAGAATCTTGAGGATATGATCAAAGGAGCATTATTGGTGAAGTACGCTGGATAGATTTGTGATATTGGGATTGATCCCTGTCGAAATCTAGAGTTGTTATCAATGAGTGAGTCTCTCTCATTTGGAGTTGGAATCACGACGGCGTCGAGTTCCGCTGACTCAATCTTGAGTCCAAGGGTCACAGTGTAATTCAATGTGCTGGGTGATCGATCATATGGCTGGAAGAAAAGAACGGGTGGATATACATCTCTAGTAGCACTGAATATGTCGGCTGGAAATGGTTCATTGTCAGCTGTACAATCTTCGGCGTTCACAAGAGCTAAGACTGGGAGACATTGTGCGGCTGTTGGGACAGGAAGATTAGCGGCACCTAAGACTTTAGGTTCCATGAATCTGATGTCGTGAGCGTACTGGGCGTCATCGTGGTTGGCGGCGCCTTGTCCGTTGGAATGAGTTAGTCTATGCCATGTGGGCAGAGTTGGTGGTTCTACTGAGTGTGAGAGGATCGTGATGCCTGAAGCTTCTCCACTGATTTTAATTAGTGGCTTTGTTCCAGATTTTGAAACAGAGATGAAGTCAGATAGATTCTCGACTGTGGCGATGAGGGCCTGGATGTTGTCCTCAGAGTAACCAAAAATTAGACTATATGCATTCACGTCATTAGCTTGTGCAAAGACAAGAGGAGTGAGACGAATTCTAGCTAAAGAAGGCCTGTTTGTTAGGGCTCGTCCAACTACAGGATTAAAAATCTCTTCTACTGCCTGATTTAACCAATTTGGATGATTAAAAGGATTTCCGGCTGCTTGGTATTGCGTGCCAAGGAAATTACTGACGTAGTATTCTTGACCCTGAACGGTGACAACCAATGTATCATAGAAAGCTCGTAGGATTTCATCTGGCGTCTGGTTGGTTCTTATGGTAGCTAAAATGTTGTGTGCTATTATCATTATGTAGGCCGGTATTAGGCGTCCAAAGTCATGCAGGAATGATGCGGCTGCCAGGTCTGGAGTGAAAATAAGTCCTGGACGATTGGGATCGTAAACAGCAGTAAGTTGGGAAAGAACTGGTTCCATGTAACTTGGGGCATTTGCATCCATTAGGAGTTTCAAAAAGTCAGAAGCAGAGTTATCTCTTCTATACAAGTTGGCATAATAGGATACTTGTGGCCTATGATGAATATCATTTAAGAGAAGATGGGTGGCAAGCAGAATCTGATCATACGCAATGAGCGTGAAGGGACTTACGTAAGGATGGGCTTTGTAGTCCAATGATGGGAAGGTTCTGGTGACATTGTAAATTGAAAAGTAAAACGGGAAGCGTAAATCAGGTTGAACGTCAATTGCGAAGTAGTCTCCGTAGTTTGTTTCAACTTTAGCGGCAACGTTTAATCTGGAGAAAAAGTCAGATTTGGCAGGGGGAGGTTCTGGCGTATCTGGGGCAACAATGACTGGAGTCAGTTTTGCAGCCAATTTCTCGAGTGCAGCATGATTACGAATTTCCAATTCGTACTTTGCAAGTTTAGCAGGAGTAGCCATCTTTTCTTATTATAATTATGATTGTAGACAGAAAATTCTGATCAGTTCAGGATTTTCGGCCATAAAAAATCCCGCCAAACTATCCAACTCCCGCCAAACTATCCCGCAAACATGACAACCTTAGAAGGCTTCACATTACTGGTTTTAGAATTAGAATTTTTGTAAGGACTAGGGCCTATTTTGCTATTAGACGTAGAAGGAAGGGACAAGCTTCCTATTTGGGCTGCTTTCCTGTGATGGCATTCCTTTTCGTGAAAAGAAATTAGTTCTTTTATGTTAGGGATTTCGTGCGAGTCTGCACGTTTACGTTCAAACTCTGATCGCAGGTTTGCATCAAATTTTCTTAAAATACAAGAAGTCAGAAGAATACTTTCTGTGCTAATATTATGGCCTAAGCCTTTGAGTGCTTCATAATTCTCGTTGTAGGCTGACATAAAATCTCTAAGTTGCTTAATAGTAGGTTTCTAGAGTGTTGGGAGATCTAAAATCTTGTTTATGTGCAATGTGACAAGTAGCCTTGGGTTGTGATACCTTTTAACAAGAGTTTGCCATGCAATGATATAGTTAGCAGCATTGACTGGCAATGATTTGACTAAATTTAAAGGCTCATTGGATAAGCAAGACAACAAATAAGTAAACTTTTCAACACTAGAAATTGAATCATTTTTGTGGATTGACTGTTCAAAAATATTTTGAAACGCAACCCATTGTTCTGTGTCACCCGAGAAGGTGGGAAGGTGTAAGCGAGGTAGTTTGACTGACTGCGTAACAGTTTGTGGCGGTTGAACCACTACATCAGTAGAATCATTTAGTTGTGTAGTACCTGGAAGAAGTGTCGTACAAATACTCTGAATTTCAAGAAATAGATCTGAAATTGAGTCTTGTAATTTGCCTATCTGCTCTGAGTCAATGTCGGCATCAGACAGAGCATTAAAAAGTTTGTTTAGTGACTTTTCAAACTCATTATTCCTTATGAAGGCAGTTTCTAAGAGACCTTTTAATTTATTAGTCTGTTGGGTTGATAATTCGTTAACCACACTTGCATCATGAAGTGCCTTGACTTGTTTGTGAATAGCCTTAAGCCTATTTTCAAGAAGTTCAGAGGCTTTAATAAAGGTTGAAAAGCGCATTTTGATAAGATAAATTGCACAAAATAAAATATATTTCCAAAAAATGCATTTGAAATGTCAATTCGGTTGAAATTAATGATAAATTGGGCCTAGCCTATAAACAAATTGACTATAACCAGTAAGGAAGCACACAAGTCCAAATGTTTCAGAGTGAGAATATTTTCATTAATTAATAACACAACATTATATCAAAAGTCCAGGAAATATTTATTTTGTTGTATCAATCAAGTTTGTATTAAATGCAGACAGCAATAAATGAATATAGTAATGTATATCACTTACTATAGTTAGGCCTAGTCCATGTAAAATATATTCAATCTCAAATAAATTATTAAGTTATTCCTCTTCAGTTGCTTAGTGTTGCTTCTTTTTAATTATTATCTAAATTCAATTAAAAGGCATTAACAGTTTTCGATATTCTTCATTCACTTTATTCAACTTTATTCACTTGAGATTGTATGTAAACAAACAGACATAACCTGAAATTATTCATGTCTGCTTTGCAGCTGATGTCCGTAGTGACGCAAGAGGTCGTTCCAATACTTCATTTCAGACGAATGGGAATAGGACTAGAAATAATGAAATTGACCGAAAGGATTTGGTATACTGGCTACTAGTGGCAAAGAAGAGAACTAATATTTCCAGAAATCGCTAACAGGTAGCGCTAGTGGCAAGATGGCGGATATGGAAAATGACAAAATAATATTGTATTTTGTCGAAATGACAAAGTGACTCATAGATGGCATTGGCTATGACGGATGTGACGTCATTGTCAAATCACATGTTGTTTGTGACAAACAAATTGGACATGAAATATTTTGCAAGCAGCTTTGTTGAAATATGTTTTAAAATTAAATCAATGTTCAAAATTGTAACAGCACTGGAATTAATAGTTAAATTAAATGTCTGTTCCAAATTTAATCCATAGTCTGATTGATTAATCTGCGGTCGAAGTGACCAAAAATGTGGAAGTTTCCTTATCCGGCGTCCCAGGATAGAACCTGTCGTCGGATAAGGAAACTTCCACACCTACAACTTTTTACGAATTTTTTGTTTTTTTGTTTGCAGTCTATTTACATAGGTCACAAATGAATACATCATCATCCTCTTCGCATCCGGCACACGCTTCATGTGCCCACTTGTGGCAACTTGAACACCTTATCCACCCTTATTTTTTTTAGATTTTGAGTACACAAGTCGTGGCAGTACAAACATTCCACGTCACAGTCATCACTATCAAATTCGTTCAAAAACAAAGCACCTTTTGCCACTTTTGGTTTTCTTTTCTCTTTGACAGGCTTTTTTTGTTCACCAACTTCTTTTTCTCTTATTTTTTCTCTTATTTAATTTTCCTCAGTCTTTCTTTGTTTTCCTTTTCTGCCTCAAGTTCAGCCTTGTAAGAGCTTGAGGTTAACACTGCAGCCGAACCCTTTTTCCTCTTATTTTGTCGTTTGATGATGTTTGTTTTTGGAATCGGGATAATTTCTTGAGGACTTACAGCCTGATGTTCTGGGTATGGTGTTTGGACTTACAGCAGATGAGGTACTACGCGTGGAGCTTAAGGCAGATGAGGCATTGGGTTTTAATGGACATCCATTACTTGAGGTATTTGGGCTTGAAGAGACGAGAACAAATAATGTTGCGGGGTCTCCGGAACCTAATATAGGCCCTGAGGTTGTGCTTGCATTGGGATCGGGATCAACAGGCCCTGATTTTGCACTTGCATTGGGATCGGGATCAACAGGCCTTGATATTGCACTTACACTGGGATCGACATCAGTAGGTCCATCTTTATCAGGGTCCGGTGAAACCGGATTGATGTCAGCTGATGGGTAAGACTGAGATGGATTGTGAATTTCGGCTGTTGTAGAAGCAACAAAATCTGCATCAGTGAACACATCTCTGTTGATTGGCACTATGCCACACCTTCTAAATCCCTTAACTGCAACAGTAGGAGTAGCAGCACTTAAAAATGCTTCCCCTAGAAGACGAGACACTTGGTATTGAGTTACTTGCCTACCAGGGTTATTTTGCAGTAGTGATGCGCAGTTCGATTCTTTTCGGTGAATCAATTCATTTGAATCACTCAGTTCCAAAGAATCGAAAATTGAATCGATTCTTTTGATTCATTTGACTCACTATCCACTGCTTACAAAAACGTCGACTTTAATTGGTTTTTATGCAATATAAAGTGGTTTTTAAATGTTTAGTTGCAATTAATTATTTTTTTTGGTGTATTCAAACTATTTCCAACCTAAAATTGATTGGTTTAACTGCATTTTTAAACATTAAACCATATTACTAGGTATAAAGTAAATGATTGAACTGTTTCCTGGCTCCTTTAACATTCTCTACCTGTCACGTGCTTCTCCTCTCTCCCTCCGTAACACCAACTCACCCTTTTGCCCTTCCTCCCCTCCTTCGTTCCTCGCTCTGACTCTAGTTCTCTTTACTTTTGTAATCTGTATCCAATAATATCTTTATTATTATTAAGTTATTAAGAACGGAAGAAGGGCAATTGTTATTTTTTCTGTAGCCTGTTGCTATTTTTGTAATTATACATAAAGTTAATAAAAGTTTGTAAGTTAATCGAAAACTAATTTTATATCCTGCAACCGAGTATACCGTAGAAACATTGCCACATGTCCTTGGGCATAGCCCTTATGGAAACCTCCTGAGGAACATCCGACACAACAGAATACGTACATATCACTGATGAATTCCGGTCAAAATCATATGAAGTATATGAAGAAGTAACTGCAACAGCAGAAAACGCGTCAATTCGGAGGAGTGATATTATTGTAATAGATAGGAAAAGCAACAAAGGTTTTATCATAGACCCCACTGTTCGATTTGAAACAAATGAGCAACAGCCAGAAGAAGTTCATTGTGAAAAGACAACAATTTATTCCCCAACTATCAACTTTTATAAAGAAAAATATTAAATTGAAAATTTTGAAGTATTTGGATAACTAATTGGATCACGTGGAACAATATCAAAATTTATGTTAAGTTTCTGGAAAACGTTCAAACTTGACCAAAGTAAACTATATATCATTGCAGTGGCAGCTGTGAAACATTCGACAACAATCCTAAAAAATCATCTATATAGTAACAAAAATCCTATGTATTAATTAGTATTCTTTGTTTTTAAAGCAACCTACACTGGTAGGAAGATTGTTAATTTATTTTAAAAATAAATTATATTTATAAATTTCCTTTAAGTCAAACTGATTCTATTACGTTGTTGTTGTTGTTTGGTTTTATTATTTTTTTTAATTTCCTTTAAGTCAAACTGATTCTATTACATTGTTGTTGTTTCCTTTGTTGTACTTTCCTACCCCTCACCCCTCTCCAAATACATCAATGCCCATTCCTTTGTCCTACAGGAAATTAGACACAAAACTCAATTGACTGACGCAAATAATTATGAACAAAACCGGCGCGGCGTCGTCAGCGGCATGTTTTTCTACAACTGATTCGCGCCACGAATCGATTCTTTTGAAAAATGAATCATGATTCATTTGATTCACTCGATGAGTCGTTCAAATTGAACGATTCGTTCGCGAATCGCACATCACTATTTCGCAAAAATCTCTCGATTGCTTGAACATAATAGGTGTTGAATGGCCCCATAAACGCTACGTCTAACGGCTGGAGCTTGTGGCTGCAATGAGGGGGGATGCAAACCACAGTTGTATGGTTTTTCCGAGTTTTTTCGATAAAGTCAAGGTTCCTTGTGTGAGTTGCATGTCCATCAAGTACCAATAAAACAGGGTCGTCTTTTGAAGGCTTAGCAAAGCGCAAAAAGTGCTCAAACCATTGAGTAAAAATGTCCGTTTGCATCCACCCTGATGGATGGCAGGCAAAAACTGTCCCTGGTGGAGAACCATCTTGCAGTTCAACTTTCATTCGCTGCCTTTGAAATTTGACCATAGGAGGTATAAAAGTCCCCCAGCTGACATTGAAACTACAAATGTCGAGAGAACACCTCTTTCAGCAGATGTGAGTGAGCCAACTTGTTGTCTGCCTTCAAGTGCAAAAACCTTTGACGATTTAGTCTGGACAGTCATAAGTCCTGTTTCGTCTACATTGAAAACCCTGTGTGGAGGATATAAGTGATTTTTCTGGACATCCTCTAAAATGTCAAAGAACTTTGTAACATTTACTTTGTTAAAAGCCTGGGCTCTTGCTGCCGAAGTAGCCTCTGGTTTTCTCAACACAATTTCAGGGTGGCGCTGTCTAAAGCCCCTAACCCAATATTTTCCAGCTAATTTTGGGTTGAAATTATGTGGGATATTATTTTGCTCCGCAAGTTTGTATGCAAGACTGCGCAAATAATTTAAAGTGATCCCAAAAAAAACGTACCTCCATTTCTAGAAGATATTGTACAAGATGCTGTTCTTGTTCTGCATTAAAAACAGGACGGTAGTGGCCAAGAACTTTGTTTATTTCCTTAGCATGCTGGTTCTTATTTAAAACCCGGCATTTCAACGTGTTTTTTGGCACATTGAAGTTTTTTGCAGCTGTTTGCATTGGCATACCATCTTTCACGGCGTTGATAGCTCATTGCATCGCCTGAGGGTCCCAAGACTGCTGCTCGGTTTTCCGTTTTTATTTGGACACCATGACTCCAACTAAAAAAAAATACATTGTAGTTGCATACAAGTGAATACCGTTCTAGGTCACCTAAATTGGATTTGGGCACATCGACAATAAATATATTTTAGATATAAAACTAAATACTGGGTTTGGGAACAGGTAAAACAAAAATATTTTATATTAAAAACTAAATATTTGGTGTCGGGCAAAGCAGCCACGGTGGACGCCATTACAAAATTGTGACTTTGCACGTATACCTAGCTCTTACTCCTACACATGAATTGATAGCCTAAATCACACTCTTTTCAATGGTTATTTTCAGCATTACTTACAAGGGTCGTAGTTATAGTTATAACAAGTAAAGTAGACCACTTACCTCACATCAGCAACTTGAAAAACAACAAATTTGATGATGAAATCCGAACACGTAAACTGACCACCTTCACAATTCTACGGAACACTGATGGAGGTCTCGCGCAGTAGTAGCAGCACTGCGTGGCAGAGAAATCGGCCATGGCCACTATGCCTGCAGTAGCTACTTTGCCCACCCTTCCCCTACCCTATTACAAACTTAGGAAAACTATAAAACTTACATAGATTACTTCAAACATGAGACTTAATAATTAATTGTCCTTGTTTTCAAAAAATGAGTGAGCTTTATTTGCCTGTCACTTTGAACTCTGCGACGTGCAGGGGGACAGCGGAGGCGGCGCAACACTATATGTCCATAGCAGCGGCTCCTTCTTGCTCGAAATAACGCAGTGCACATTCAACGGCCTTTAGTCCTTCAGTATGACTTATCTTGTTTTCACATCTTCTACTATTTCGCCCTCTGGTTGATCTTCATTGTCATCTTTTGCAATCTCGTCATCTCCCAACTCTTGTCCTGATTCATCTTGCTCAAACCACTCCTGTACATCACTCTCCCCAGCGTCTTCACAGCCCTCAACTCTCTTTAATAATCTCAACAGTGCATTGGTGCTTTCTTCTTTATTTGGTACGGAACATACTTCCTTAAACTCGTTTCCATCATGATCAAGTAGTTTTCTCCAAGATCGCAAAAAACTACTCCGATCTTGGGGAGCTAAGTTGAGGGTTAAGTTGTTGAGCTCATTCCATACTTCATTTACCATTTTCCATACCTCATAACCACATCAAGTAGATCAATTGATTTAAGTTTTTTTAACCACGTCAGAACCCTCATCCATTGCATTGCTAAAATTTTCGACTTTAAGAGTTTGTGACGATATCGTTTTTTTTATTGCTGCCAAAACTCCCTGGTCCATTGGCTGGCCAAACGATGTGACGTTTGGAGTGGAGAATAGGCTTTAATATCTCCACCACACAGATATTCAACATCGGGATGTTACGAGACATTATCCATGATAAGGATTGCTTTACGTGGAAGATTCTTTTTTACTAAATATTTCTCTACGGAGGGAACGGAGGGATTCTAAGGAATCGTTCCTTTTAGTTATGCCACAATTATCATAGCCATAAGTGTTCTCGGATTTTCCTGTTTTGCGAAGTGGTCGGCTCCGGCGTTTCGAAAAATGACGCGAAAGGAAATTCTGCGGACAAACCACAGACGGGAGGGATAACGTTACGTCGGTCACAGGGTGGAAGCTATTTTACAATATCAATATTATAACTTACACCCTAGCCTACGCACACACACACAGCCTACACTCAACAGCTACTAAACCTAAGGAAGCTGCGGGCGAACCACAGGGCCGTGGGCGTACCACGGGGGCTTTGGGCGTACCACAGGGGGAAGGAAGCTGTGGGCGAACCATAGGTTGCGGGCGAACCACAGTGCCGTGGGCGTACCACGGGGGCGGTGGGCGTACCACAGGTGGAAGGAAGCTGTGGGCGAACCATAGGTTGCGGGCGAACCACAGTGCCGTGGGCGTACCACAGGTGGAAGGAAGCTGTGGGCGAACCACAGGTGGAAGGAAGCTGTGGGCGAACCACAGGCTGCGGGTGAACCACAGGGCCGTGGGCGTACCACGGGGCTGTGGGCGTACCACAGGTAGGAAGGAAACTACCACTAACCCTACCTATAGCACTCACAACATACACCACTCAATACTCAAATGCCACCCTCAAACCATACAAGCACATAGGTAAGCATAGTTTACATCAAAGACAAAAGCAAATATCAATAATAAAATAGCGAAGCAAAACTAAATATAAGTGCAGCCGAAAAAAAGGTTAGTATACAGTACACTATAACATATAGAGGGTAGCAAAATCTAGAGCAAATCGATCAAGCAAATGCATAGGCAACAGAGTCTGTGTATGTCAATCGGTTATAAAAATATTTAGTCTGAATTTATGCAGTAAAGCAACAAAAGACTTCTATTAGTAATATTGGTAAAAGAACTAAAAATGTTTTCTTGAATCGAACTAGAAAAACTTAAGTCCCAAAATAAAAGATTGGTCAAACTTCTTAAGAGAAAGCTAAGTCAGACTGTAAAGGCGAAAACTCCAAGTTAAAATTGAAAAAAATATTCGTGGTCACAAAGATTTACACCACAACGTGTAAAGTTGTAAAATAGAAGCGATCGTATAATAAAGTTTAAATCGTGTAACGTAGGCGTAATAGGAAGGGCGATCCCTACCTTAGGCGTAGGCGTGCGGCTGCGTCAAGCGTCGGCGATCGAATGAAGCTGAGTTCTGTTGCGGGGAACAGTACGGGCGGCGAGGAGTGGGAGAAAGTGCTAGTGCGCAGGTCCAGCCGGGCCTGCGCGTGAGCCTCGGCTGGCGCACCAGTAGCGGCCGCCGACCTAGCCGGCCGCGGGAAATTCAAACTTGACCTGCAGGGCGACCACAAAACAAACTATCCTGCTGGGAAAACTCAAAAAATAATCGGTTCGAAAATAAATACGTTACACCCTCCCTCTACTTCAAAAAGAAAAAGAGAAAAAGAAAATACCTCTTTCTTCGTCATAAGGTTTACCTAATAGATAAAGACACGCTAGGAAATAAGGTTAGACGGGAATACGGGTAATGGGAGTAGGGTTTCAGGTCCTTCGCGTGGACCCTGCCTGCCAGCCGACCATGAGTGTCTCGCAATGTAAAGACATTCTTGCCTTCAGTTCCAGAAATTACGAAGGGGCCGTCAAACTTGGGAGCTAATTGTCCCGCAGTGTAATCCGCAGCCGAGGATAAAGTGTGGGTGCGTCG
Organism: Flexamia atlantica; assembly: GCA_035578135.1. NCBI lineage: Eukaryota > Metazoa > Arthropoda > Insecta > Hemiptera > Cicadellidae > Flexamia > Flexamia atlantica. The sequence continues at coordinate 14,565,675 of JAQJVK010000020.1, forward strand.
CAACACAGTTTGTCCCACTTGAAAGGGGTTTTCACGTCTGCGGAGGTTGTAATACCGGGCCTGCTTATGAAGCGCTTTCTTGAGATTCTCAGCACATTTTGCTTGCAATTGTTTTATCGTGTCTGCTCGTAACTCGTGAAGTTGATTAGTAGAGGGCGTTTCCTGGGAAGTAGTTTCGATGATGGGCGAAAAGAGAGATTGCGGTGTGTTTAATTCACGGCCGTAATTGAGCATCCGGTGAATACTGGGTTGAGTCATGCTGTACTGTATTCAATGCAAAACGAAATTCATCAAGATGGTCGTCCCATGAACGATGGTCATCTTTAACATATTGTGATATCATGGTTTTTATTACCCTGTTCGCTCTCTCTACAGGGTTCGCCTGGGGTGTACAGGGCGCTGTGGTCCTGTGTTCAATGCCCCATTCTCGAGTAAGTTTCTGAAATATCTTTGACATGTACGGTGTCCCATTATCCGTAAGTACACAAGCGGGTGCTCCATAACGTAGCAATACTAGCTCGACAAATTTTTTAGATATTTGTACGGCCGTAGCATTTCTTAACGGAGCGATTTCTACCCATTTACTGAACGTATCTTGGAAAACGACGATGAAGCGGTTGCCTTTGCGACTTCGTGGTAGAGGACCAATTACGTCACTTGCAACGACGTACCAAGGGCCTTGGGGCCGCCTAAAGTACATTTTCCCAATAGCTTTTCGTTGCTCAACTTTATATCGCTGGCAACTGTCGCAGCCTCGAATATAATTTAAAATGTCTTTTCTGAAACAGGCCAAAAGTAGTAGTCGGCAACTTTCTTAATGGTTTTGTTCACTCCCAAGTGTCCAGCAGTGGGTTGATCGTGACATTCGTTTAGGACTTGGTCAACTCAATTTTCCGGAGTACACAATTTCCATTCCTTCGTCTTGTCTAACTCGTTTTTCTTTAAACGAAATTTCCGATATAACTTTCCGTCCTTGATGACATAGTTTCTATACTTTGAAGGGTCTTTTGAAACCATAGTAAACATTTTCTGATACCATGTACCCAAACATGTAACCATGATCCTCGTCCTCGTGCAAGTCCAACATAGAGTTTTACACAAATGTTACAAGATCTATCAATTGTTTACAGACATTTATAAATATATTAAAGCAAAATAGTATTTCTCTAACGCATAATGTGTTACAATTTATTCTTAACTATTTAACAGGTATTATTGGACAATACATATTTGTTTCCTGGTATGTACACATGTACTAGCTGGATAACAACAACTAATCAAGTTGGTAAGTTTATAAAAGAAAAATATACAATATATACACAGACCAGACTGACTATACAAAGACAAATACTAATATTCTTGTTGCCACCATTTGCAACTAAACATGTCAAGATTACAGTATAAATCAACATTAAATTTTACAAGGCTGGTAAGCTTATGATTATCACAGATAAATCAAACATTAAAGGCAATAGTTTTTCAAGCTATGTTTAGGTTATAAAGAAAATATCCAGAAAGTATGGACAAAGTGATTATAATAGTAATTATTTTACACGTTCTGAAAATTCTTTTGCATTTTTCCAGACTAAATATGTAGGTCCGACAGGCAGTTTTACATAGATACTACAAGTTCTGTAATGTATCAAATTATAATATCCAGGCTTTGTAAATTCTTATTATTGTCTGTCAAATTAAGTGTGTAAGTCCAACGTACATTTTTTACACAAATATTACATAACAGGGTACATTGGATTAGTCTTGCACATGTACTTGCTCAGGTTAACAACATGCCAACATTAGAGGTGGATCAGTTAAATCTTTTACCTATATTTATAATTTCATCCTTTTACATTATACTATGCATTAGCTTACAACAAACACATATCCAATTATTATTTAATAAATCAATCAACAAAGGCAGCAAATGCAAAAGGTAATATTTTACCTATTTATATAATTTTACAACTTAAATTATACAGGGTAGATATGATTATTATGTACAATTTACACATGTACTGCCTAAGGACCATCATAAAACAAACGTTTTGATTAATTGCCCAATAAAAACTTAAATCATTATTTTTATCTGTTATTTTACCCTATAATTTATAATTTAAATTTTACAGGGTAGATAAAAATAAAATTTAGCAGTTACAAAATAATAGTAATTATTTTACATGTTCTGTAAATTCTTTTAAATTTCTGCCAGACTAAGTATGTAGGTCCAACAGACAGTTATACAAATACTACAAGTTCTGCAATATATCAAATTATAATTTCAAGGCTTTAGGCTTTGTATATTCTTATTATTGTCTATCAAATTAAGTGTGTAAGTCCAACGTACATTTTTTACACAAATATTACATAACAGGGTACATTGGATTAGTATTAGACATCTACTTGTTTAGGTTAACAACATGCTAACATTAAAGGTGGATCAGTTAATTTGTTTTTACCTGTATTTGTAAATTCACCCTTTTACATTATACTAAGCATTAGCTTATGACTAATACATATCCAATTATTTAATAAATCAATCAACAAAGACAAAAATTAATATTTCACCTGTTTATATAATTTTACAACTTAAATTATACAGGGCAGATAGGATTATTACGTACAATTTACACATGTACTGGGTAAGAACTGTCATAAAACAAATTTTGTTACCTGTCGTTTTACCCTGTAATTTTATAATTTAAACTGTACAGGGTATATATGAATAAAATTTAGCAGTTCCACATATATTAGCCTAGGACAACGACATATACAAACAATAGACAGATCAAACAATAAAGAGGCAAATTAATTTTTTTAACCTACATTTATAATTTTATAATACAAAATATAGAAGGTAGATATCAATAATATACAGGCAGGTTTTACAAATTGCTAACACAGAACAACTACATATCCAAATACTAAAAACGATTACACAATAAAGAGTTAAATTAATTTTCCATCAATATTTATAATTTTATAATTAACATATACAGAGTAAATGAGAATAATATACACATTATAAACATACATTAGCCTAAGCTAACAACATATCAAAAATACAGATGAATCAGTTAATAAATACTAAAGTTAAGATTTTTCCTTATTTTGTAATTTTATAATTTAATAATTTAAAATATACAAGATAAATGGAAATATTGTATACAATTTACATATACACTAACTTAAGTTAACAACACATCAAAAACACAGACAAATCAAATAATAAAGACAAAAGTTATTATTTTTGCTTGTTTTGTAATTTTATAATTTAAAATATGCAGGGTAGGTATAATCAATATACCATTTACATATGCACTTACTTAAGTTAACACCATAGCCAAATATTAGACAAATCTGTTAATAAATACAAAATTAGCATTTTTATATTTTTTTTGTAATTTTATATTTTAAAAGTTAGTGGTAATATTTGATAACATATGCTATTTACAAGTTCAGCTGCTTAGATTAACAACATACCCAAGTATTAGACAAATCAAACTATAAACATCAAAGTTAATATATTTCGGTCCACTTAAAATTTTTATATTTTAAAATGTACAGAGTAAATGGGATTTACAAAATACTAGCTTAAGTCAACAACATACCCAAGTATTAGACAAATCAAACAATAAACATCAAAGTTAATTTTTTGGCCCATTTTATAATTTTATATTTTAAAATATACAGAGTAGATATGATTAATATATATCATTTACCACTATACTAGCTTAAGTTAACAACATACCCAAATATTAGACAAATCAGACAATAAAGACCAAAGTTAATATTTTTGGCTTGTTTTATAATTTTATATTTTAAAATATACAAGTTAGATAGAAATAAAACACATCATTTACAGATGCACCTACTTAGGTTAACAACATACCCAAATATTATACAAATCAAACTATAAACATCAAAGTTAATACTTTACCTAATTTTATGATTTTATATTTTAAAAGTTATGGGGTAAATAGAATTAATTTATACTATTTACAAGTTCACTTGCTTAAGTTAACAACATATCCAAATATTAGACAAATCGGACAATAAAGACAAAAGTTAGCATTTTTACCTAATTTTGTAATTTTATATTTAAAAAAATTATTTTTTTTAATATAATTATTTTATATTTAAAAAAAATTTATATTTAAAAGTTAAAGGGTAGATAGAATTAATTTATACTATTTACAAGTTCACTTGCTTAACTTAGCAACATATACAAATATTAAACAAATCGGACAATAAAGACCAAAGTTAGTATTTCTACATATTTTTGGAATTTTATATTTTAAATAAACAGAGTAATAGGATTAATATATATCATTTACAATTAAATTAGCTTAAGTTAACAACATACCCAAATATTAGACAAATCAGACAATAAATAGCAAAGTTTATATTTTTGGCCTATTTTATAATTTTAAATTTAAAAATATACAGGCTAGATAAAAATAATATATATCATTTATACATGCACTTGTCTAAATTAACAACATACCCAAATATTAGACAAATCTGTTAACAAAGACAAAAGTTAGCATTTTAACCTAATTTTGTAATTTTATATTTTAAAAGTTATAGGGTAGATAGAATTAATTTATACTATTTACAAATTCACTTTCTTAAGTTAACAACATATCCAAATATTAGACAAATCAGACAATAAAGACAAAAATTAGCATTTTTACCTAATTTTATATTTTAAAATATACAAGTTAGATAGAAATAAAACACATCATTTACAGATGCACCTACTTAGGTTAACAGCATACCCAAATATTATACAAATCAAACTATAAACATCAAAGTTAATATTTTAGCTCATTTTATAATTTTATATTTTAAAAGTTATGGGGTAAATAGAATTAATTTATACTATTTACAAGTTCACTTGCTTAAGTTAACAACATATCCAAATATTAAACAAATCAGACAATAAAGACAAAAGTTAGCATTTTCACCTAATTTTATATTTTAAAAATTATAGGGTAGATAGAATTAATTTATACTATTTACAAGTTCACTTGCTTAAGTTAACAACATATCCAAATATTAGACAAATCGGACAATAAAGACAAAAGTTAGCATTTTTACCTAATTTTGTAATTTTATATTTTAAAAGTTGTAGGGTAGATAGAATTAATTTATACTATTTACAAGTTCACTTGCTTAAGTTAACAACATATCCAAATATTAGACAAATCGGACAATAAAGACCAAAGTTAATTTTTTTGGACAATTTTATAATTTTATATTTAAAAATATAATGCAGGGTTAAGAACAACATATGCCATTTACAACTCTACTCACATAGGTAAACAACCTACCCAAATAATAGCCAGGGATCAGGGCGGGTTCAGGGGTCGGTGCAAGAAATGAACTCCATAAGAATAACATGGGAAAAACCTGCTAAAATCTATGTAAAACCACTATTTTTCCACTACTTACCTCCAAAAATCTACAAATCTCTTCCTCAATTCAACTGCGTGACCTGAGGTCGGAAGTCCGTATTTCTTCATTTCAGTAATAAGGTCATTTCTATTTAAGTCAAATATCCAACTCACTCTAGGATCAGAAAGGGGCGTTGTTACAGTCCTAGCGGTCGTGGTTGGAAGACCCAAATTAAGCGTACTAGTATTAGTAAACAGTGGTTGAGGAGCCATAGTCACGGCTGGGCCAGAGCTCAAAACCTCACTATATAATGACTTAGGGTTCTTTTCTTCAGTTGGGCTGCTTCGATCAGCCTTGATTAATCGTTTCCTTAATTCATCTGTCACTCCTTCGTCAGATAACTGGTAATCTCGGAGAACCTGTTTGAGAGATTCTTTTGATAGTTTATATACCCAACCGGCTCTAACATCAGATTCAACGGAGGGCGACGTATCCAATAATTCTTGAGCCATGGCAACGAGAAACTTAAGGATGACGGAACTGTGACCGAAAAAGGGGCAGCAGTTACAATGTCAGGCACAGTTGTCGTTATGCTAGAGGACGCACCTTGATTACCAGTCGTGGTGTACTAGTTACGGAAGCTCTCGTAGTCGGAGCGGTCGTTTTAGTTGATGAAACTTTCGGCTTGGAACCGGTAGAGGTTGTTTCAGAACCGTTTGTCATGTTCGGGCGCCAAAATCTATGACGTATTTTTCTAAATAGCGTCACAGTTTGCGCCAAAGCGTTGTCCGGGTAGTCGTCGAGCTGGGTTCGTTCCAGGGGTCAAATTTTGCGAGTCGAATCAGTCGAACGTCAAAGTGAGAACCGATGGCTCAGGTCTAGACGTGTAAAGAATCGTTCCTTTTAGTTATGCCACAATTATCATAGCCAGAAGTGTTCTCGGATTTTCCTGTTTTGCGAGGTGGTCGGCTCCGGCGGGCGTTTCGAAAAATGACGCGAAAGGAAATTCTGCGGACAAACCACAGACGGGAGGGATAACGTCACGTCGGTCACAGGGTGGAAGCTATTTTACAATATCAATATTATTACTCACACCCTAGCCTACGCACACACACACAGCCTACACTCAACAGCTACTAAACCTAAGGAAGCTGCGGGCGAACCACAGGGCCGTGGGCGTACCACAGGTAGGAAGGAAACTACCACTACCCCTACCTATAGCACTCACAACATACACCACTCAATACTCAAATGCCACCCTCAGACCATACAAGCAAATAGAAAGCATAGTTTACATCAAAGACAAAAGCAAATATCAATAATAAAATAGCGAAGCAATACTAAATATAAGTGCAGCTGAAAAAAAGATTAGTATACAGTACACTATAACATATAGAGGGTAGCAAAATCTAGAACAAATCGATCAAACAAATGCATAGGCAACAGAGTCTGTGTATGTCAATCGGTTATAAAAATATTTAGACTGACTTTATGCAGTAAAGCAACAAAAGACTTCTATTAGTAATATTGGTAAAAGAACTAAAAATGTTTTCTTGAATCTAACTAGAAAAACTTAAGTCCCAAAATAAAAGATTGGTCAAACTTCTTAAGAGAAAGCTAAGTCAGACTGTAAAGGCGAAAACTCCAAGTTAAAATTGAAAAAAATATTCGTGGTCACAAAGATTTACACCACAACGTGTAAAGTAAAGTTGTAAAATAGAAGCGATCGTACAATAAAGTTTAAATCGTGTAACGTCGGCGTAATAGGAAGGGCGATCCCTACCTTAGGCGTAGGCGTGCGGCTGCGTCAAGCGTCGGCGATCGAATGAAGCTGAGTTCTGTCTCGGGGAACAGTACGGGCGGCGAGGAGTGGGAGAAAGTGCTAGTGCGCAGGTCCAGCCGGGCATGCGCGTGAGCCTCGGCTGGCGCACCAATAGCGGCCGCCGACCTAGCCGGCCGCGGGAAATTCAAACTTGGCCTGCAGGGCGATCACAAAACAAACTATCCTGCTGGGAAAACTCAAAAAAAATAATCGGTTCGAAAATAAATACGTTACAAAGTTTTTCTCCACACTCGGTCAGCTGCCTTATTCCAAAACGTTTCTTTCACCTATCGAACCAGCCAACGCTAGCTGTAAATGGTGGCCAATCTTCTTTACACTTTTTTTGTAAAAATCTAGAGCTTTCTGAGACAGCCATTAATTCAAATTAAATGCAATAACCTCTCATGTTCAGCTTTGTTTTTGCTGTCACATTTCAAAATAGGCCCTAGGCTTGCTCTGGAAGTCTAAGAATAAAACCACAAGTTGACAAAAAGCAAATTATTTTATTCTTAACCCAAATTAGGTACTCAAATGTTTTGGATTCAGAAATTACATGTGCCATATAGGCCTACAAACCAAGAAATCTTTTAAGGTAGGCCTACCAAATCAAAAACTAAGAATTTTCAAAACTAAAATAGAATAATAAATGCTGATCAGGCATTTGTTTCAGTGTGCAAAGGGATACCTCATATTAAAAACTGTCACTCATCCCATCCGCAGCGGCATGTCGCCCCAACACTGCTGGCCTCCCGTCGCCGTATGATTGCTTGAGTTGGTCCCATGTCTCCCGTGCCCCCTACTTGGACCCTTAAACAATTTCCCTATTCTGTATTTATACTTTAAAAAAATTACAACCATTGTTTAGCAAATTTTAATTACACTATTGCTTTACTTTTAACAAATTCAAATTTACTAGGTCCTTAAAGATTATTGAATTAATATCAGAGATCAACTGATTCACAAAATACATTTAACTGAATTTACCTGACTCTGTAAATACTGCTGAACTAGGCCTAACTCAAATCTTCATTTGTCCTCCATTTCATTTGAAACTCCAATGTACAGTTTAGTTTTCTGTTTAGTGAGTCATTCTTAAATTGATATACAAGAAATCTGTTCAATATTTATTACTGGTCTTGAAACACTAATGAAAAATGAACTCAACCAAAGGTCTGGTCTTAATTCCCAAGTACCTAATTGTTTCTACATGAAAATAACAAAGATAGATTAAATAAATTAACATGGTACATACCTCTTCAGAGGGTTGATATTGGCATTGAGTTTCAGCTTCAAACCAGATATTACTAAGTTAAATCTTATAAACTTTATCCTGAAGATGTTAAATAAGCTGTAGATCATCCAAAGTCCAAAAAGTAGAAGACCGGCTTCAAGCCCAAATCCAAGTGGCAACATGTCACGGAAGAATACACTTTTAACACTTAACTGGAATATATTTAAATTTAACTTCGAACAAATACTGTATTCTTAAAAAAAACCAAATAATCCCCTTAAACTACCCTTTTTAATTAATCACAAGTTAAATTACACCAAAGAATAAAAGTTTTTGCAATTCTGAAATTTTTTCTTATTTTTTTACTTTTTGGTAAACCTTAGCTTTATCTCCTCGGGCTTTCTTCTGTCCTCTCCTGCGCTGCGCAGATTCTTCTTCCACTAGACTTCAGGGGATGGTGGTGGCGTTTGATCAAGTGCATTTGCCATAACTCTTTTTTCTTGGCCCTTTCTTTTTCTCTGCCTCCAATATTTGCGCATTTTACGTCATTTCACCAATTTTCTTGATTTTCTTTTCCCGTCTCAAACAGGCCATTCGTTCTCGGTCGTATTTTCATTTTTTCTCGCGGTTTCCTTCATTCTCTAATCTTTTCAATGCCTTTTTCCTCGCCAAACGGGCGCCGGCATTAGATCGAAAGTCATTAGATCGAATGGCACTGGATCGACAGTCACTAGATCGAAGGCACTGCTCCGACAGTTATACTTCTAAATTCAGTGTTCCGGCTGTACTGTCCTCACAAGTTTCGCAACGGAGAAAACATCAAATTGAATCGTTAAACTCAAAATACCCATGGTTAAAAAAATTGGGCAAAACAATGAGTTAAATAATAGTTTATTACCTTTTTTTTCTTGTGCAAACGTAACAACAACATGTTTTTAGAGAGATTTAAAAAAAGTGAATTTATACTTCAAAAAAGATCAAAATTGCCTATTTTAATGTTTGTTTTCCTTGTTAAAAATAAACCAATAAATTTACCTTGTTTTGCTAAAGAGAAATTAAATGCATATTTTCAATAAATTTGTCATTGAAGATTCAACAACAACAATACTTTGTCCTGTTTTTTCTATGAATATTTTATTAGAACTACAGTAAGTAACTAATAAATTACTAAAATAAGTGTCCTACTGGGACGATTTTCAGGATTCTATATGCGATCTTCTTGTTATATTACATGTTCCTCGATAGAAACAGAGATCCAATCAAATAGTCTTTGAGGTGTGCAGTTGTTATTAACTGTCAAACGCGCTATGGTCTCTTGGAGTTTGGATCTGGTATTTGCCACCTTGAGTTGTATAGTATTTGCAAACTTGCACAAACCGCCAATCTCTTAATAGAACCGCCTACTCCATCACAAGGTCGTGTCCCACGTGCTGTGGCTGAAAAGTGCCACTCAGCTTCCATACTAAAATCTTCCTCACTTTTGAAACTTGTTTGTGAGAAAGGATATAAGCTTCTTTCGAAACGTGTAAACATGGATTGTGTTGTGCTATAGGCAGTCAGAAATTACAATAAAGCCCAATATTTGAAGTTTGTCATCCTTTTCATATTAAATTACAATAAGATAGATAGTGACCCGCTGGCTTGTCTAGTGGTAGCTCTGGGCCTCTTCCTGTAGAAATATACTGTAATTTGGGTACATATCGATCATTGATATGTATATGTCGTAGCCACTTGCTGTAATTGGGCACTTCATGAAGTGCCCAACGCAGCCCGGACACTTCATGAAGTGCCCAGCGCACTTGGGCACATAGTGTAACTCGATTATTTCAGTAAAAATTACAGCATCTGTCCAAAAAAACTGGACACGTCATTAAGTGCCCAACGCTCTTTGGACACATGCTATATAACTGTCGAGACAAGTTGGGCAGTCGATTTTAAATCTTTGTTTAACAAGTCAATCCCAATGTTTACATTAAACCCCAATGTTTGTGATAAAGTAGCCAATGTGTCTGTTTGCTATTAAACCTTTTAATATATTTCAAATCTAAAAATGTCAATTCTGGTTTTACTTGCATACGCATTTTGAAAATATAATTAGTCTACGTTATATTTGGATGGTAAATTTATGCTGTATAAGTTGAGTTATGACTAAAATAAACAGTTAACAATAACGTGGTTGTTTTCAAAATAAAATATTAACCACTTAATCTCATTTAGGATAAAACATAAACACTTATAATTGGTTTAAAGTTTAATATAAATATTGTGGTTTTCAAATAGTTATAAAATTAAACAAGAGTATAAAATTATAGGTAATGCGCTATTAAAAAACATAATGATAATTAAAAATCTTAACGCTAGAATTTTCTAGTAACCGCTTACTTTTGAATAACGTTTAACATTCATAGGTTATCCCTGTAAAAGAATTCTTCATATAAATTTCTATATATTTGACTTAATAATAAAAACTTAGATTTTTAAGCTACTGATGTCAGTAGGATTATAATAAAAGAGTTAAAGCATATTTCTGAAAAGCTGTTAAGTAAACGGGATACTCCATATACATTTTTTAATATTCTAGGCCTATTAGCAAATAAAAACAATTACAATGAAAAGGCTTCATGTAATGATGTTATGTTAATTTATTCATACTGACATAAAAGAAAATATTAAACGTAAATCGTCGTTAATACTATAAAATTGTAAAAAGAATAAACGAAATAGTAAACTATTATACAAATTAACTGCTATCAATTTTGATATAAAAAGAAACTAAAGATTTTTTTATTATTTTTTCAAGACTGTTATGGCACTCTCTGTACATATGTTTTACCTTGCTATATTTCGATTTGATATGAGTTTTATTAAGAGTTACTAAGTAAGAAATTGAAACATGTCTGGGTTACCATAACCAAAGTTTACCGTGAAACTTTAAAATAAAATATTGCTGTTTCTAAGTTGAGATTTGAAGGCAACAAAATAAAAACACACAAGTCAATCAACAACTGAGGTTTAATAATATAAATATTCAAAGTTAAACATCACCATCAGTCTTAATATATAGGCCTAATAATAACAGGTAAGATCGGATAAATTTATAGGCTATCTAAAGAATTTCCTTTATGCTCAAAATACTATTATAAAAAGAACTATTAGAATAGAGTTAAAACCAGCCCACTTAATCATTAATAAATTATCAATGGGGGCATGAGGTAAAATATTTATATAAACAAGGGACAAAATAAAATAATCGACAAAATACATTCACAATAAAATAACAATAAATATTCAACAACAATAAGACATTTATTTAACTTGCTTTTGCAAGGGCAGTATTAAACTGAAATAAAACATTTAATAATCGTGGCAATCTATATGGCCTATAAGACAGAATTTAGCTCTGGTGTGGACCGAATTAGAATTTTGAACAAAATGCCGAAATATGTCTATAGACCAAAGATCTTTATTTAACCCTAACCTTAACCTACCACATCACAGATCAATACAAATATCATTTACATACTCTACACAAAATAAAATCACAACTAAGACTCCAACGCATACTATGTATGCATGGAAACAGCATTAAAATAATTACTTCCATAGTAGGCCGTAGTTTCTGACATAATTTTATGGCTCGCAGCGGTAGAAAATTTAATGTTGACAAAAGAAAACTATTGATTTTATACTGATTTTATGCTGTACTTGAACTTACTAGACTGACTAATTTAAAGGCCTGTGGTTTAAAATGGAAATTTTAAATAATTTAGAAAAAAGCTCAGTCTTGCTAATAAATCTTCTGGGCTGGTATTTCTTGCAGCAATAATAATATAAAAGAGTTGATAGCACCTGAGTAACCGGAAGCAGTAGGTGGCCTCAACGCAGCAGCCATGGGACGCAGTAGTTAGGAACATCAACCGTAGCTGGCGGTGAGGTTAGGTTGGTTCGGTCCGGGTAGCTACGAGCCATCGGTGAAAGCCCCCATAGGTGTCAGCCACTGAAGTTGGACGAGGCTTCACATCTTAGGTCGGTCAGTCAGGAGGTCAGGAAACCAGGAAGACAGGAACACAGGAACCCTTTGAACAATGCACAGAACTTCTAAAAATATGTCCCAACCAAGTTATAATATGATCAAGCTTGTTTTTGAAACACCTAACCTCTCTGATTATTTGACTTTGTACTAAAGGCTGGGGATTTCAGTTACTGCTCACTTCTAAAAATGACATTTTACTAGCCTACTGCGAGCACAAAATATTTAAAATGTTTGCAGGAGGAACTCAGTCCTAGTTGACAGCAATTGCCATTACTGCTAGCCTTTACACAATCATATGATTTGGCATCTAAATCGACTTTATGTCATCCAAATACACAATAGCCTATAAATACATAAAATGAAATATAGTTCTTGATTTTACTTTTTTGGAACGGATATGTAATGCCATACTCAGAAGTCTGGCTAGGCCTAGTCTGTGGATTTTTGAAATTACTCAATACTACCATAAAATCATTTAAAAGGACAACAAACTACTAAACAGTGAATAAATACTCAGTAAATAACACTTTAAAACTTAACCTAAAATACTTAGAGCACATGTGTTCCTAGCGGCGACACGACTTGAAGGTTTCATGTCGCGACAAAATATTTGCATGAATTCACACTTGCATACAACGATTTAAGTAAAGATCTAGATACAAAATTAACACGGAACAGTTTTGACAACTTACAAATTTACATTTAATTTACATTCAAACGAAATTCACAAGAAATATAGATTTATCGATCTAAATCTGGTCTGCTGGAAGACGCCAAGCAGGCTGTGCAACGAGGGAGCTCATACAGCGAAACAAAATTATTGTATTTTTCCCTACATTAGAAAATTTACCTGGCATTTGGTGTCTTAATAATTTAATGCTCCATGACGCTGGTGTTGTCTTCTCTCTTCAAAAATTCATTAACTTGCACCAACATTGCTTCTTGGATGACAACACAAACGGGCACAGCGAAAGGAGACAGAGGCTTCGGCGGCAGCAGTTTATATACCCGCCGGAAAGTTCTGGACGGTTCCACAAACGAGACAGTAGTACAGTGCAACTATACAGGCGGCCAACTGTCGTCTGAGCCGTGAGCAAAAATACTCACACGGCTCAAAATTGATCAATTAAAACATAAAAAATAGGTTAATGTAATTTTAAAAGCGTTTGTTGTTTCAATAATAATACTATAATAATTAGGTGCAACCAAAATAACTCAGAAGACATAGAAAAACCGTGATAAAAACATACAGGCGAGAATTGTCTGATTTAGTGGCAGACAATCTTATTCTTACTGTTCAAAATTCTTAAAAAATGTTCCTATTTTGTATTATTAAAAATAATACATCAGATACTACGAACAGCAACGTAAACAGCAGTTTTATGTGTTTACATCAAGTGCCCAGCATCTAAGCTGGACACATAGTGTAAAAGAATTAATTACAGCATGTGCCCAACGAGCGTTGGCCACTTCATGAAGTGCCCAGTTTTATTGGTCACATACTGTAATTTTATATGAAACTGTTCAATTACACTATGTGCCCAGGCGAGCTGGGCACTTCATGAAGTGCCCGGTTAGCGCTGGACACTTCATGAAGTGCCCAAATACAGCATGTGGCTACGACATATATATAACAATGGTCTGTACCAGTCTCTCATGCACTAACACAAACAAACAAACACTGAAAAGTATTGAAATTCACCCTTTGTCACAACAAACGACTCGCTTTTTTGTTGTTTATGTTCATGAAGTTCACACATATTTGGACTTTCAGAAATTATTCAAAAAAAGTTATCAATAGATAAAATAATAAATATTTTAAAATATTGTATATATAATTTTATATAATATTATTATAAACAATAATAATTGGAATTTCAAGTGCAGTGTAGAGTATGTAAATTTTCTCCAAGCTCACGATAGTTTGAAAATTATTTTGACTAGGACTCTGTTACAACTCCATTTTGAAACTCGATGTATATGAACTTGACCTGCCAAATTTCATCTAAATCTGGGATGGTCAAGTTAATTTTTAAATGGAAGTGTTTTGATTTGATATGGAATGACCCAACTTTAAAAGAACACAAACAAATTCTTGATATTTCGTCTCTTTAAAACTTCATCAGAAGAAAAAGAATGAGACAGTTCTGGTACAGGACAATGGCTGGAAGTGGAAGGGAGGACTCCTCCTTCCTCTTTGCTGGGAGCATAAGCTATTTTACGAAGCAGTGCCAACGTTTCTTTTCTTGGAACAGCTAGAATGGATTTGCGGTTTTAAGATATTTAGCTTTAAAAAAAAACATTCCCCATTTTGAAATGGTAAAAAGTAGAAATTTGATACTTCTCACAAAAAAAGTTCTTAATAGTGTTTATCAAGTTTGAAGTTTATACGTAAAGAGGTTCGTGAGATATGATTAAATATGTAAAAATCACAAACAGACACATAGACGGAAAACGAAGCACTTTAGGGCCTATATTTATATAAACTTTTTTTCTTATTTTTACCTCTACTATCATTATACTAAAATATTTTACCATAATTTCCGGAAACCCTGTATACATAAATATATACCTAACTCTGCACATGCATATAGTTGTGCTAACAACTATGTGCACAACTCTGCACAATAGCTAACTCTGCTATGTGCATATACAGTAGACTCTCGCTCATCCGGACTAATGTGGCGGACGTCCGGTCCGGATTACGAAAAATCCGGACTATCGAGAGTCAAGCAAATATTCGTAAATTTTGCCGACATGACGAGCGGTTGCGTCAAAACACGCGCTAATACAAACGGGAGCGTCTAAAACAAGTTAAAACTCATCGTAATAAATTACAGTCGGCTGCCAGGAGTGTTGACCGTTGGGCTACAGCCAATAGAACGAGAGCGCGGCGTTGACAAGTTTACTGTAGCCTCGCACGGCTAATGCAAACCTATCAGCGGCAAGCGTTGTTAGAGCGGGGGAAACAGCTTGGCAACCGCGCGGGATGCGTATTGGTTGGTTCAAGGTCACGTCGACTGCAAGCTCCGCCTTCAACGGTCAGCACTCCTGGCACTGATTACTACTTTACTGTATTGATAATAATGTAGCCTATTGTGGGAACTGTAAAATATAAAGCAATTTACCATACTGTAAATATAAATTATTTACAGTACAGTACAGCAATGAATAAACATCACAGGAGTAAAATAATTAAATTCACGAAATGAACATTAAATTGTTTTATTGCAACAACAAAATATACTGTACCGTACTAAATTTAGTACAATATAAGAAATTTATTTTAAACAAAGTACAGTAAACGCAAAAAAGAAAATTTTAGTTACATACTTTCAGGAAGTTAACTGTCATAAAAAACAAAAAGTTACAATTGGGAAATGTAAACGTTACAAACTGGACGTAAATAACAAATAAATTTAGACAGTTATTACTCTATAAGTTAAATAAAAATCAAAAACTGTACTGTAACGTATTCTAAAACTGACGTAACTTACAGTTCAATACGACTTATGTTTTGAAAAAGTCTTTGATCGTGGCCTGCTTTACCGTCTTGGCTCGTTGTTTTGCCGCCATGTCCCTTAGCTTCCGTAGACACATTATGTCGGCAGCAGACACGCCGTCCAGAAGACTGACATACTCTAGGGCTCCGTCCAGCATCTTGAACCCTTCCGAGTGAGGAATGGAAGGCTTGGGTTCGGGTAGTTCCTCCTCGTCCACCGCTTCATCGTCATTTGACACCATTCTTATAAAGTCGTCGTCTGTAATTTCATCTTCGTCATCATTGTTCATCCACTCTAATACGTCCGTTTCGTTCACTTTGTCACATCCTGGTATTTTCTCCAACAGTGAAACTACATTTTCTGTTTCCACTTTGTTCTCATCGTGTTTAAATTCCCCGCCGTCGGTCTCCTTGAATCTGTTACCCTCGTGGTCTAACAGAGTCTTCCACGATGAAATTATCGTCATGGGCGAGATTTCTTCCCATCCTTCAGACACCCACCTAATTACATCCAAGGCATCAATTTTCTTCAATGCAGTGATGTAATCTTCATCGCTGTCTATTGCCGATATAATATGGGAAAGAAGTCGGTGGCGGTATTTCAACTTCAGTGCTTGAAGTACCCCTTGGTCCATTGGCTGACAAAGGGCAGTGACATTTGGTGGCAAAAAAACAGCTTTAATGTCCTTGTCCTTTAACTCATTAGGGATGGGGTGCGTCGACGCATTATCTAACCACAGAATCGCTTTTCTTGGCAAGTTGTTAGCTGCTAGATATTTTTCAACACTTGGAACAAATTCAGTAAAAAACCAAGTCTTAAAAATGGCCGAATTCATCCAAGCCTTTTGCTGGTTAGTGTACCATAATGGCAACACGTCGTCTTTCTTTAAATTCTTGAATGCCCTAGGTTTCTTTGATTTTCCGATTAAAGTTAACCTGAGCTTGTGGTTGCCAGTAACATTGCAGCAAGCTAACACCGTAACCCTTTCCTTGCTTTTTTTGTACCCCGGTGCTGCGGCTTCTTTTTTTGAGGCAAGCGTTTTAGTGGGTAACATTTTATAATTCAAGCCTGTTTCATCGCAGTTATACAGCTGATCGCCGGTAATTCCTTCTTTATCAAGGAGATTATGAAGGAAAGTCTTAAATTCTGGGACAGCGTCTTTGTTCGCAGATAAAGCTTCCCCACTTACTGACAGTTGCCGAACCCCATATCGCTTTTTCCAGCGATCTAACCATCCGTCACTGGCAGCGAATTTTCCATCATCTCCCTCAATTTCACGTTTGAAAAACTTAGCTTTCTCTTGGAGCATGGGACCATTAACAGGAACACCTTTACCTCTTAAGTGTTCGTGCCACAAAAATAACGCCTCTTCAACTTCGTTATGTTTACCTGTACGCATTGTTTTCCTCACCTTACTTGCGCTTATACTAGTTTGAGAGGTGCACCATTTTTCTATTTGTTCGCGATTTTTCCTCCAGTCCGAAACGGTACTTGTCCCAACTCCTAGCTCGAGGGCAACTTTTTTCGCCGTTTCACCAGCATCTATACGCTTGATAGCACGGAGTTTCTCTTCAACTGTCACAAACAACTTTTTACGTTTATCACAACTCATTTTATCACAATACAGAACTCATTAAATACGCGCGCGACGCAACAGTCAGACTGACAGGTAGCAGACTGTCTGACAGAGGTTAATGACATGCCCCTCCCTCTCCCAAAATGGCACGTGTCATCGCCAATATGATTACTGCCACAGATTTTGCAAAGAACGCCTGAAGACACAAAATGTATGCCATTATGTGTGCGGGCTTGCTCGCACAATAAATGAAGGCGTTGAAACGTATACAGTATTATAATACAGTACTGCTACAGATTTAGCAAAGAACGCCTGAAGACGCAAAATGTATGCCATTAATGTGATGCGGACTTGATCGCACAATAAATGAAGGCGTTGAAACGTATTTTATAATACTGTGCCGCTAAAAAAAATCACGAAAAATCCCGATTGCCGATCCGGACCAGCGGGAGTCCGGACAAGGCCGATCCGGATGAGCGAGAGTCTACTGTAGTTGTTTTATTGCTCATTGGAATTCAACAAGAAAATGTAAAGGAAATATTAATGTTTAATTTCAATGATTGCTCCAATAAAACGTTACTGCGTTTGTTTAAAATTTGCTGTTTATCTGTAATAAGCATAACAAGTCCATGCTGAGTTTGGTATTATATCCAATTCATTTTTCTGCAATTATAGAACACCCCAGTATGCAGTAGACCTCCAAACTCAGTGAATTAAATACTTTTTTATAAAATTTGATACTTTTTTGAAAACATGGAACCATCTTCCACATGAAGTACATTCCACAGATCGTTTTTTTATAGTTTTGGAGTAGATAACTTCCACACATGTAGCAAATGTTTACCTTGCTACTCCAATGAGACAGTAAATTCTGTAATAATGTTTTCCTATAGTTATCTGCATTAAATGAAGAAATTTCATTAGTCCCATTTAACATAAGTTGTTTTATAAAGAATGTGACAAAAATTCCACAATTGTAGCCATCATGTTGCTGTGGATGTGGTAATGTACTAAGAGACCAGTTGTCTCTAATATATGAAATGTTTTCCTCGTTGATTTGTGCATAGAACTGTAAAAAATTGTTAAAGATTTTTGCCTTTGGATCATCATTGACAAAAGATTTTTCTGGGTCCAGGCAGTAAAACTTATGCTCTAAGATCACCAAACCCAAAAACTCAATGGAGGTTTCAATGGAAAAATAATTGCTGTGCTTCATCAAGATTTTTTAGGTCTCTTTCTAGCATCCAATATGACTTCTCCACATGTATTCCTTGAACAAGTTTGCTTGTAGCAATATTATCTTGGACAATAATACTTGTGTACTCAAACCCATGTTAAGAAGCATGTAATTAATTGCCTCAAAATGAGCACTTTCCATCCAGACCTTATTTTTTAATTTTTATATTTCATCAACTTTAAGAGAGCATTTTGTGCCATGAGGGCTTATTAATGTACAAACAATGTACTGTACTACTGTACTTTATTTTCTAACTGTGTATAATAATTAATATCACTAATTGAACCCTTCTCCATGACTATGACTATATCTTTGATCTTACTCACACCATTAGGCTGCATAGAAAGTCCTTTGACATTAACTTGCAAGAACTTGGAATCAAAATAAGTAGGGCGGTACTTTTTAGATGGTTTTGCCCAGGATTCCTCAATTGAATCCATGCATCATCTGATAGCAAACCCATTTCAGGTATACTTCTGTTGACCTGCTTTGATACAGGTTGGCTACCAGACTTAACATTGGTTTTCAGTTTCAATCTGGTCTTCTTAATTTTCCTTTCTTTAGTACACAGTAACCTTCCTTATGAATACTTAGTGAGATCTCTTTGCACCTAGCCTTAACCACATATCAGACCTTTCTAAAAAATCTGTTAGCCCTGAGGTTAGTTTTACCTTCTAGAATAACATTTTTACCTGTCCAAACCAATTTTCGACTGGTGCATTGCTCATTCTATGCAAAACCTTAAAATACCAGACCACAGTGGTAGATATGGCACATACCTCTTGGCTAAAACTTTAGCCATGGCTGAACATGGATAAGGTTTGTTTTTCAGGATTATTATCTAGTGTGGTGAAGATGTTTAATGATTCTTCATAATCACTGTTACATGTAGTTTCCACAGTGCATTTTTATTTGCTTGGCTTGACTATATCATATTTTAGAAGTGGATCACTGTTCATAGAAAATATATCTTTGAAAATGGACTTTTCATATATAAGGATTCATTGTTATGGTTCGGTACTTCCACAGGAAGTGCCTCCTCACTAACATTGTCAGTGTTGACCTCAAACTGATCTGGATCAACGGTGCACTCATGCGTTAATTTATCAAGAGCTTGCTGCACTTCGGCATTGTACATAGGGGTGACCAGCAATGTGAAACAGTGTTTCAGTATTTTCAGAATTTTTTCATAACTAGTGCAGTTGATTATGAAACATATGACTTTTAAGATCATTTGCTTAAGACCTTAACGTTCTTTACTCGCCATATCATTTTATTTTGAATTTACATTGTTAAACTCATCTTAACAAAGTGACAACAGCAAATATGCAATGTTACAGTGAGTTTGGTCATGCATGGTTTAGCCATCACGATATTATGGCAAGTTTCAAGATATGACAAAAATATCCATTTTGTTCCACTGTACATTTATTACTTCAATCATTGCCCAACTAAACACAGTAACAATCCTGTTACACAATGGCTAACAATTTTGTCCCGTTAGAAAATCTTTCAGCTCGATCAACCGTACGCTGATAGACAGTGTGTTATGATTGCATGAAATCAATTCAGACAATAGCAAAATGTTATTACTCACTTGAAATACTCAACAATATTAACATTCTCTTTAGCCTCCACATTGTTTGACTGGTCACACTACTTTACCAGTCGCATCTAAATGTATAACAAAGTCTCTCTTTATTTTTTTAGACTGCTCTTTGGCTAGATTAGCTACGTCAACTATCTGGACTGTAAATTATCACTTCAAAAGGATGACTGACGTGCTGCATGTAGTACAGACACTGATTAAGCAGTATAGATGGTAGATGATTATTCACAAACATCTAGAGGAAATTTATAAGATTCTGGTAACAAACCAACAGAGGCATTGAAGTTTTATGAGTTTATGTAGTTATAATTGATATATTTAATATATATATATATATATATAAACACATAAATTGAACAAATTTTTCCAATACAACCAAATTGTCAAATAGCTATTTGGCACCACAAGAGTAAGGCAGACTTAAACTGAATAAACGTAAACAAAACAAAAACACAAATAAAAAACTGACAAGTGTAGTGGCATGATGCTGGTTTTGCATAACCAAACCAACAATTTGAAAAAATGGTCCAAAATTTTAAAGTTTTCGGTCAAATGATTTTCACGTCCGAAGGTTCATTTTTTGCACACAGCCCTTGAACCAGGGTATCATTGGGTATGTTGTACATTTGTAAATTATTATTATTTCCAAACATCCTCAGTGGAGTGGGGAGATTCTCTCTTCGGATCCAATTACAAAATATCGAAATATCAGGATGACGTAGTCTTTTAGCGTCTGCACAAGTAATTACCGAAGATATGGCACTAACTCTTGATAATGCATCAGCGGTTTTAAGTAGATATGTTTGTAAATACAACTATTATTCATAATGTACAATTCTGTAAATTAAAGCCTTGTTATAGGTTATCTTTGTTTTCTTTTATTACAATTTAATTCACATTAAAAGTACATGGAAAACCTACTCTGTCCTAAAGTCCTTAACGTTAATCCAAACACTAGTAAAACCTCAGTAACATTGAATCACTGGTATAAACGATTCACCAATTTCTTAAGGATCACCTCTGTGGATGAGGAGGACAAACATCGTCTTATCAACAAATTTAGGAGTGATTGTTCTTTGGCATCCATCTCTAAGACCAGAGGAGGTGGTGTTGTGGTTGCCATCAGTAACTTCCTCAGTTTTCATCTCATTCCGACATCTTTGGATAGTACTGAACCGATAGGTCAAACCCACTGGGGGCTCAAACACTGAGGCAAAGAAATCTGCAAAGGCTTCACATTTGTCCTTATTATCCACCAGAAGGTCACCATCCCGGCCTAGTAGCGTAGACGGCCCACAGCAGGAACCACCTCGAGTAGAGGAAACGAAACTCCAGAAAATTTTCGGGTTGCTTGGAAGAACATGTTGAATGTGCTCAACATAGTTGTGGAAGCATGTAGTTGACAATGTCTAACATTGGGCACGAGCAGCAGAAAATTGTAAGTGTATCTCATAATTCAACGTCCTTTTGTAGAGAGCGTGCAACATCTTTTTCTTCTTGATGAGAACCTTCAGTTCCGGACTAAACCAGACAGGATATGTGGTAGGAACTTTCTTCAATGGAGAATTTTCTAAAACTGATGATTTCATAATCTTCACTAGGCAGTTGAACTTTTCATTAATATTTGTGTGTTCATGCAACAAAAGGTCAGTGGTTTCAAAGGTACGGGAGACCCCAGATACATCGCATCTCTTGAAGTTGGGAAAAAAGTTATCTCCACATTGGCATCTGGGAAGTGAGGGTAGAAGAATGTCCAGAGCAGGATGATGGTGGTCTTCGGTCACCCATGGATCTGCGCGACTTACTTTGATGGATGAGTCATTAGAAAACACTAGATCAGGGATGACACCTCTTTCATTCCGTATGAAATTGGTCTGGAAGAGACTGAGAGTTTGAATCATATCAGAAAGATGGTTTTTAGTGGGCCCGTAGAGTGGGGGAGTAGACCAACAGACATCAGGTAAATTAAAATCATCATCGATAAAAATATTCGTGTAGGAATGGGTTGCAGTAGCTTCATCAACAGCTAAATTGAAATTTCCATACGCGACAGAACTAGAGCTGGGAGGGATATAGTCAAACCCAACAAGAAGTCTTTAGCCAGCCTTGACACTACAGGAAATGAATAGGCATTCCATACTATCAAAAGATGTCGGAATGAGTTGTGAATATCAACCACAATACTACCTCCGCTGGTCTTAGAGCTGGATGCCAAAGAACGACTACTACTAAATACAGGGTGATTGAAAAGTCTGCGTACGGCTTAATATTTTGAAAAATAATAAACGTAGACCTACAAAACTTGGAATCAAGTTATAAGGCATATAAATCTATCTTAACACATATCCAGTGATCCGCTACCTCCTCAGGGGGACGGCCCGCCAGGAGTCAGGAGAAAATCTTAAATGTAAGCATAGGTTGATATGCACATCAAATTAAAGGTCTATTTTTGTAGAATACAACGCCGCAAACCGCACTCAAAAAGGTTGACCCAGTACAAAATGGCAGCTGTTCAAAGATTCAAATAAATACCAATTTCTTTGAATACAAACAATTTTTATCATTTTTATTTTTTAAATTTTTTATATCATTTTAAAGAGCTTTTTAAGCAAAGAAGAATGCCGCAAACCGCATTCAAAAAGGACCATCCTTTAAAAAATTACGGTTGTTTAAAGGTTTAATAAAAAAATAATTTGTATTAAATCTTTAAACAACCCTGTGCCAGATCTTCCCTGTGCCAGATCTTCCCTCTGGCCCTGATCTCCCCCCTTTGCCAGATCTTCCCTCTGGCCCTGAGATCTCCCCCCTGTGCCAGATCTTCCCTCTGGCCCTGATCTCCCCCCTGTGCCAGATCTTCCCTCTGGCCCTGAGATCTCTCCCCTGTGCCAGATCTTCCCTCTGGCCCTGATCTCCCCCCTGTGCCAGATCTTCCCTCTGGCCCCGATCTCCCCCATTACTGCATATGGGAATTTTCTATGCACGTTTTTCAAACTTTTTTTTAATTAGTGTCATGCGTATTTAAAAAAAATCCATTACTAAAACGCCTAATGTAATTTTTATACCAATATTACACCAGCCTAAAATCGCCAATCTTCGCATTTCTGTGGTAGCCAATCTGAATACTCTCCTCCCACATTAGTCTTATGAAGCATAATTTACTATCTTTGCGGTTTTTTTAGACGTTAAATTCAATTCAATTTTTTGATGCCAGTGACTCGGGAGGAATTCTGGAATGTCTTAAAAATCTATCATAAAACGAAAAATAAATTTAAGTGAAATAGTAACCATCATTTCAATAGCACAGGAATCTAAAAACGTTTGCTTTGTTAAAAAAAAAACAAATTCATCCTGTTTTATTTATATATGTTCCTCGCCACCTATATTATTGTTTTGTTGTTTACTTCTCAAACAAGTAGAAAATTGTTTGTTCACATTATACTTTAAAATATTGTAGTCTAACTCACCATGAAAATCCCAGACGTTTGGATGTGGATCAACTGTACGAACAAGTTGGCTGTAAAAACCTTTTACAGCGTTGTTGGTCCGATGACATTCTCTGTATACTGAGAAATTTGCTGTTCCGATCGTGCCGATCCAAATATCGTCCATGTACCTGCGAAATAAATGGTTACACGTAGTTGTTGATATTTATTTGATTGATAAATTGAAATCAGCATGAAAGCAAAATTTATCAGCTACACATTTACTTTCGTCTTTGGTAAAAATATGTAAGAAACACTGAAATCCTGTAACACCTATCATAAAGTTGACTAGGCCATTGCCTTTGGTACAAAATGTATAGAATAATGAAATACAAAACCTAAAGTGATGGTAAAAATACAGAACATGATAAAATATAATTTATCGTATTATAACTTTTACATGATATGATCATATTAATGAGGTCAACTAACTATCATAAAGTTGACTAGGCCATGCCTTTGGTATAAAATGTATAAAATTATGAAATATGAAACCTAAATTGAAGTTAAAATACATAACATAATAATAAAATACAAAAAACTACCTATAATCCGTTTCAATGGAAACTCACTAATTCACAAAAAAGTTAATAAACCTCAATGATGGATCATGAAATCAAAAAGGTTTCTGTCATTGTCTCATCCATGATTTATTCGTCCTTGTGCCAATCAGCAAAGCACGGAGTGGGACAAAGTCCAACTGGTTTCTGACGGCCATCCTTACAACCTTCCTTCGCAAACGTAGCAGGTTGATTTTCGTTTCTTGTCATCCTTGAAACATTGACGACATCTCACCCTGGACTGTACCTCCTTCAGGGAATGTTCATCGAGTCTACGAGTTCTAGGAGAAGGCCTTGGTGTCGGAGGTTGGATTTGCAAATAGTTCGAAATTATTATTTCCCTGAATTCAAGGTACCTTTGCTGCCTTCCTTTGTTCTTAGCATAGATGTAAGCACTATTCCACAGGGCAGCGTTTTAGATATGGAAAAATATTTTGATGTACTACCTCATTCATTTCCTCGGAGTTGAATATTTCGTTATAATTTGATCGCTGCGATCAATTCCACTCATATGCTTATTATAAGCAACGACCATACAAGGTTTCTTTGTTACTAAGGCTCGTTTGTTTCTTACATGTTCCATTTGAGGCCCATGAGTCGTTGATATCGTTGGTCCTTTCTGCCTACTGATACATTCTCCCGTCTTCAAGTTCTTTTCGGTCACAACAGCAGGATTTCCAGCGCGATTCTTTTGGAATGTGCCACACATATTGGTCCTGTTTTCAATAAGGTGTTCACTTACCTGTGTGTCACTTGTCTTCCGTGGTTTATTCCTGTCCATGAAGAACATCATATTTTCATAGGCAAACCACTTGCTTTTATAAACACTGTCCCTACCACTACCAGATTTAACACTTTCCTTTTCTTTTTTCACTTCATCGAAAAATGAAAAAATATTTTTTTTTCTTTCCACTTACACTTTTTCATTGCCTAACAATATTGCGATTCGGTTTAAAGCATCACTCCGCTTATTGCGATTTTTATAATCGGGTAAAGTACAGTCCCACAAAATCAGAACATCGCGATAAGCATCGATTAGTTCCAAAACCTTCTCATTTCACCACTCCATAGCTCAGATATAGTGCCTCTTTCCTCTCCAGCGACCTCTGCCAAATTGAAGGAGGCGAGGGCTGCGTGACCGATGCCAGGGTGTGCCGCTTGGCACCCACTACAAGCCGCTCGGCTTTCTTTGATCCGGACCGACAACCTGTCGGATCCGGGTTCGGCACAAGCCGACGACGCGTCCACACTTGCCGCATGGCAATGCCGTTCCATGCCATACGGCATAATGAGGATGCGGCTAAGGATTTTTTTAAAGATGTTCGAGGTCCTGATGGATGAAAAAAATGGATTAATACCGGTTCACATCCCCTATAGCCGGGGCAGGCGGAGCCTCATCCACAATCTCCAAGTTTGCAGCCGGCGAGGATACCGGCGCCACCGTACTTTTAGCTCCTCTCGGGCATCCCCCTTGTTGGTTTTTTGGCATCCCCAATTTTAAACTAATTGTTTTGAAAAATCCAATAAAAAAAGCATCCTTGGATTTGATTTTAGGTCCAAGTATATTGAGTGGACTATAAATACAACAAAAATTACTATTGAAAAGTAAATAATATGTCCAATTATCTGCTGTTGTTGGTTATTTTTTATTGATGGTAATAAAAACCATCTCCATCTGAGTAAACTGCAGTTCCACCTCGAAGACCAGGAAGTGCTTGGGAAGGTGTTGGTACATCTTGGTTTGCAGGTCCTGGTTGTTCGTGTAGGTCAAAGTTCCCAGCATCAGGTGGTGGCTCGGGCCCAGGCGCAGGTGGCTGGGCGTAGTTGTGGTCGCTGTAGTGCGCCTTTACTGGAAAATTATGAAGTCGGAAATTAGGCTTGAGTTTTTGATAATATTATGAAGTCAGTAAATATGTTTGAGTTGTGGATAATATACATTAAAATTATAATAAATGTAATAATTGTAATAAATGTAAAGGTAATAAATAGATTGTTTGATATAAAATAATTGCCAAAGTATTGTAGGGGATGAATACATTAAGGACGTCCTAAGGGAAAAACTATAACACCCGTTGCCTAAATAAAGACTGAGCCACATTTTATGATTAAACAGAAAAGTTACAAAAATTGAGGATGGATTAAACCTTAACTAAATATAACTATATCTCTGATGGGAGAAGATTAAATATCAGAAAATTTCTCAAGTTATAGTAGTTTTAGTAAGGTTTATTGAAAATATAAACTTGTTTATTTTCTTGATTTAAGTCTGGCGACTGTTCAAAACCGGGAAAACACAAAAATCGAGCAATTTTTTTAATAACTACAAAAACACACTTTTATTGCATTATGATCCATATTAACAAGAAAAAATGTCAGGGTTACTCTGATCTTCTTACTTTGGTTTCCACTTCATCAACAGTTTTGAAATTTCTTTACTGAGTTTTTTAGAAATTGTGTAAGAACGTCCGGTTTGCGTTGACAATTCAAGTGGGGTAAATTTTCTTAAAACATTGTCCATCGGCACCCATACTGTGTCACTAAAGGGTATTTTAATAGATGTTCGAGGTCCTGATGGATGGAAAAATGTATGAATACATCTTTATTCTCACGGCTAACGTCAATCACTTCACCAATCCACCACTGTCCATGCGACTAGTTCTTTTGTTGTAAGGGTTATTGGGGATGGTTTATAAACTGAATGATTTTCGAACGTGTTAGAATCAGACACAATATAACATCTAATAATTCCTTCTGAAATTGGGACAAATCTGTGGAAGGTTCTTGTTCCAACAATGCGTTGACAGGACTCAAATCGGGATTTACGTAACTCGTGATTTGAGGCTACTTAATCTTTTCTTATTAATATAAGCAAAGGTGTTTAAAATCTTTATGTAACGATGAATATAATTTTGAACTCTACAATGTTTATTTGAAGATCAAGTTTTTTCTGCAAAATTTAACTCTATAACAGGTTTTGATAATCAATTGTACGGCGTGACTGAAGTTCTAAAGGCACTGTTTCACTTATGACCAAATTGTATTCACTGTAACTGTATAATGAATATGCACCAACTAATGTAATTAAAAAAGCAAAGTTGTTTAAAATATTTATTTAAAGATGAATATAATTTTGAACTCTATAATGTTTATTTGAAGATCAAGTTTTTTTTGCAAAATTTAACTCTATAACAGGTTTTGATAATCAATTGTACAGCGTGACTAAAGTTTAAAAGACACTATCTTCCAGTGATTATAAGCGATACATCACCTTCCAGCCAAAATCCACATATTACCACACATATTCGGTCACTATTCTCTTTGCCCTAATAACGAGTAGCTACCATCACCCATCGTCCCATTTACCTTTACCTCTCTCCCCCGTGGAAAAGGGGGGTCACAGCAGTATTTCCACTGCGTCCCCCTTTTTTACACTAGTTTGAAATGACCTTGAACTGTACATAACATATGGTGATAAAAGAAGAAACCTTCACAACACAAATCCCTTCAGACCCAAATTTTATAAAAATAATTTAATCCACAGAATATTTTTTCATTAGTCTTGTAATTTGTTTTATGAATCAAACTGGAAATATATAAAAAATACAATTTATAATAAAAATTGATTATTGTACATTTTTGGCCAACTGCAAACTGTATTTCACCATTATTCAGTGCTGCTGAACATAATAAAAAAATACCTAATCGGTAAATTATATCATAAAAACTATGCGAAAAAGCCCTAACAGAATTATTTTTCAGTCTTTGATTATTCATTTTGAATTTACTGATTTTTTAGTCAAGTGTGATACATAAAAAACAGTTTCTAATAACAGTTTAACAGTTTTTAAAGACAATAAACAAAGATGCACTTGGCATTTAATACAAAATATGTGAGTTTTCCCCTTGCAATCACGTTGTTTGTAGCGAAAGGCCTGTTTCTTGGTGTCAACTTCAGGCAAATGGTCCACAGAGTCCGGAGCTAGAATATAGGATAACGGGATAACGATTTGAGATAACAAACTTGATGTAGATATAAATCATATTATAATCATATTTGGGGGTATAATCGTATTAAGATCATATTATAATTGGTGGATACAAGTATAAAGGCACATAAGGTTTGTTTGAACTAATTTTAAAAGAACCCTGTAAATATACAAAAAAAGATTTGAATTTGTTTAATAGTATATAAGAAAATACAAATGCGCATAAAAAAGTATATTCCAAGAATTTACCTACACTAGAAATCGACCATTGACATATGAAAGAATCATATCTATTCACACCACAACCCAGGGTTAAAACACAGGTTCAAACAAGAGCGTTATCCTATACGGAACTATCTTATGTAAAATGAGGAAACCGACTGAACCTATCTCTTCAGGAAAGCGGTTATTAAAACGTTTATATAAGTCAAATGTAATATATTACAACAAAATAAATAAGTTAGTTGATCGAATGAGATATGACGCCAAGGATTCGCTTATGAAGCCAGTTAGTATGACTTTTTCACGTATCTCAAACTCCCAAAATAAAACACCCATTCAAGGAACAAATCAAAATGCAGCAAAAATGATATCTTACCGATGCCGCTATAAATATTCAACACGGTACATTGCCTCCTCACTGTCATCGCCGCTCAAATCAGTACCGGGGTCGTCAATGTTCTCGCTTGCATCGCTGTCACTGTTGCTGTCATCTTGCAAATTAATAACAAATCTTTCAGTTATATCATCAACAGTTGCCTCGTTGACCATGTATTCTTCGGGTGTTATAAGGGCAATATTTTCCTTTACGAGTTCAATGACATCATTTAACTTGAATGTGATGTTTTACGAAGCGACATGATTTTTAGAAGTGCCCATATAATTTCTATTAAGGTCTGGGCTGTAAGGTGGAAGTCGTAAGACAGATTGATTTTATGTGGCTAAAATTTATCTATAGAAAACAATATGTGGGGAATTCGGTGTAGTTTAATTCATTGGTAAAATTCTGGTTTCAGCATGTTTTAATTGAATGGAATGTTGTGTTTTATAAGCCATTAATAATCTCTCCTTTTCTTGAATTGCTGTTTCACGCTGGGTTCTCTTGTTTGTCGTGATAGGACCCGTTGTCAAACCACTAGACGTCTGAGTGGGAGGTTTGGAAACAGTTTTCTGTGAGCCATTTGTTTTGTTTTGAAAAATTTATGGCGTCGTGGTAATCACCAAGTTTTTGGTCACATTTATAAATCAATTATGCGTTCTCAACAAAACAATTTTCATTTCCTGCGTGCACCATTATGGCAAAGTGACTTAACATTATTAATGGCATTGAGATTTCGTGACATGTGATACAAATACTTAAAGTTGACAGATACACAAACACATATACAGTAGAACGCCGATAATTTAAATTAATTGGGACCGAGGTCGATTTGGACGATTAAAAATTCGGATGAGCGGATTTAGACTAGTAATAAAGGAAACCTTAGAATGAACTTTATTAAGGTTGACAGACACAGAGTAGAGCTGTTAAATTGATCCGAAATTCAAAAACAGTTACTCGGCTAAATAAGATAAAAAATACATTTTGAGAACAATTGTTCTTTTGTGGAAAAGGTACCCAAAAGCAAACCAGAGGTGTTACTGGCTTTCCCTTGATATACGTGTCATCAATCAAATGTTTAGTTTTCACATCACACAGCATAGTAGAATTTTAATGCCATGTTTATTTCGCTTAAAGGGTAGATACATTCTAAAGGATAGCGACCCTTTATACCTCTTAGACGACTTTGTTTATTCAAAAACATTTCCTTTCGTTTGCTGCCCTGGGCGGCCACCCGGTCAGTCCACCCCTGGAGCTGGCCCTGTGTTCCTAAATAAATTACACTATATTGTTTTAACCTGTGTTTTAACCCTGGGTTGTGGTGGGAATAAATATGATTCTTTCATATGTCAATGGTCGATTTCTATGTGTAGGTAAATTCTTGGAATATACTTTTTTATGCGCATTTGTATTTTCTTATATACTTTTAAACAAATTAAAATCTATTTTTGTATATTTACAGGGTTCTTTTAAAATTACAACAACATAAAAAGGCATAGACAATATAGAAATTGCATTAATAAAACTAATAGTAAGAAAAAATGGGCATATAAAAATAATAAAATCATCAATTAAATTTACATTACACACTTAAAATACAACCATAAAAACCAAACAAACAGACTGAACTTATTTTACATTGAGCTACTCATTGGCTTTAGCATTTTCTCTTGTTTCACACTATCTAGTTACCAACTTTTTTTGGCGTAACTTGTTTCTTCAGCTACGAAATTTATTTTATTTTCCATATCGTTCTGCAAATCCTGAGAAAAGGATCGTGTCAGCATTAGAGCTTGAAAATATCTTTAACTTTCCAACGATGTTGTTAAAGTCCGTGCGCCAATTATATACATTTCTCAAAATAGCTCTGACATTCTTTAATTTTTTTCATATTTTGGAGCGTTTGCAGAGTGAATCAATCTCATCAGCGAAAGCAGAATGTTGATCGAGTTTATGCATGTCCCCAACATGCACCCCCAAGACGTGAATACTCCACAGGACACTCCGTCCCTCTGTCTGGGGCATCGCAGCGGGTTTTCCAGGATACACCACCCCGCCTGGTAGCTGGTCAGGCCTTCGTCGTCTGCTACAGCCTCGAGGAAGGTTTGTATCATCTTCATCTCAGCGCCCCACCGAAGACCTACGGATTCGTAGGCCTGGATCTCCTTGATCTCCGGGCGTACCACCACCAACGACCAATGCCCTTGGGGTATGACCTGCCGCAAGTGCAGAGGGAAGAAGATCATGACCTGCCGCAAGTGCAGACGGAATAAGATCATTTCATGGGCGAAAATGTCCAGATCAGCTGCTCGCCGACGTGTAGCTTGGTACCGGCCTCTCTCTCAAGCAGAGAGGAACTCTGTGTCCATACACACCACCCGGGGTAGGGTGGGGTAGAACACGCTTCTCCTCTCAATGAGGCGGAAGAATGCGTGGACCACCCGCCCGTTCACTGCGTTCCCCCCCTCTAACGCTCTAAAATCCTCGGCGTCCTGGCTGACCAAGGGGCGCGGGTTCTCTGTTGCAGACAAGTGTTAAATATAATTCTACCTCTACTGTGTACAAATGTAAGCAGAAGCGTGCTCTACATGCAGCACAATCAGTCACCACAAGTCAACAAGCATACAAAGTAACACAGCACCTGCAACAAAACATGTCAAAATTAGACAGCCGTCACACCCCAACTGTTTACCTAACCAGGGTTCACTAGGACTTTTCTCTGACATTGCTCATATACGTCCCGCCCTACAAGTGTCAGGATCCTCCACCTCGTAGAGGTCCGCACCTCTCTTCCCTGTTACACGGCATGGGCCGTGAAAATTCGGGGCCAATTTCCCCAAAAACTAGACATGGGGTACTCATGGTTATATTGCAAAATCAGTTTGTTTCTATGCTAGGAACAAACCCACAAAAGGGGACCAGGATTTTTTGGGACATCCTGTAGAAATAAAAACCAATTAGATGTATAAACAAAATTATTAATAAAATTACAAACTTATTCAACTAAACAGAAATAACTATTTAGCCTATTAAACAGACACGACACTTGATACTTACTGATGAAAGCCCAAATATTTGAGTGTGGGCCAATCACCGCCAACAACCTTGAGTGAGACCCCTTCAAGTAGTTGTTCGTTCTTCTGGGGAGGTTGAACACGGAGAAGGTTTCAGGGCCCATCCTTCTTATCCAAAACCTTCTCACGTACGCCACAACATTGAGAAGCCTTCCATCAAGTTGCCCTTGCTCGATAAAAATTGTAATGGCGTTCAGGCCATCCTGTATGGACACCTGAGGCACCACCAACCTGTTTGGGGCCCTCTTGTTGGTGGCAGGTGAGGCAGCGCCATGATCGTTTTGATGACTCTCATGAGGACTTCATTGTTCCGACAGGCAATGGCCAGCCCAAACCGGACGACGGCTCTCCATATTGCCTGTAACCATCAGTCATTATCTGTTTATACACGGAAGAATAGGTGTGTTTGATTTTGATGCCTTGTATAGGCCTGCTTCAAACACCAGGTTTCTCAGGATCATTATTAGTCTAAATGGACCAATCAACAAAGGAACTTGTTACTGCACTCTTTGGGCTGCAGTTCGATAACTGTCCCGAAATTAAGTTTAAATGATTGTTCAGGTTAGGCTAGGATTATTTTCAATACTTATCGTTGTCTTTCTAAATTTTATTTATCTCGGTCTTTTTGGTCCGATAACTTAATAGTTGTACCCCACCCAACTGAGGTATGCCAGCATTGTTTATGTGTTCAATTTGAGTTCCAGATAATAAATTGGCACAAGGTTTAATTGGGTGGAGATTAATAGATTTCGAGATATCAGCCATTTTGCTGAAGACCTTATAGGTGAATGAAAACTGGGGTTTTGAATGGGTGAAACTAAGTAAAAGTAAAAGTATAACCTTACGTAACCAATGCAATTCAGAAGTAATATAGGCTACCCCAGCCTGGGTAATTTTTCCCCACAAATCCTAGTTCCCTCTCTCCCTTAGATAGTAATGTTAGGTCGCCTCCAACTATTTTACGTTATTTTATAGTTTTCAGTGAGTAAAAGTAAAGGATTAACACAATTAACAGGTATACAAAGTTGAGATAGATCTTACAACATTTATGTAGAATACATTACGTTAACATAATATTTTGAAATATACAGTAAATAAAGGAAAAATTGATGTTAAAAAATTATTGTAGGCTCAGTATGTTGGCAGTTCAAATAATGTTAAAAAATAATTAACTTTACCTATATAATTTTGGGGTATATTTACTGATTAATAAACAATTTAACTTAATCCTACTTTAAACAATAAAACCCTCCTAATGTCTGCGACGGGGAGGCTGCAAAATCTTACTTTAAACAAAAAAAATTCCTCCTAATGTCTACAACGGGGAGGTTGCAAATCGGGGGGGTTGCGCCGGCCATCCTCAAGGATTGACAGTGCAATTGCACACTGCTCGCATAGGCACAGGTGGCCACAATTCAAGCAGATGTGGTCGCTGATTGCATAGAGACAGACGACACAATGGTGAGTTTGTCCAGCCATAGGTTGTGGATCGTCTGGATCCTGTAAAAGTATTAAAGTTGTCATATAAATACAATACAACATGTTAAAAATAACATGTACAAATAATACATTATGTTGTAGGTAATACTTTAACTGTGTTTTGAAAAATCAAACATGGCACTCTTGGCAGTAAATTTTCCTGCTACATTCATCAAAGTACTGCAAATACTTATATCATATACCAAAATAATACTATCTTTTTCAGATGCCATATGCCAAAAACCATGACATAATCGTCATTGAATCCAACTGCAAAATACCCCAACAAAAGCAGAACATCCTTTATAAATAATGTAATTGTCAGTAACAAATATAATTCATGATTTTCTGTCAAAATTTGATGAAATTTAGTATGCAAAAGCATTTTGGAAGTGAATACATGATTCCTACTTAGACAACAAGGCAATTCAAAGGGGTGTTGTGTTGTTTGGTAGGACTATTTCACCAATATTTAAACATGCAACTCTTAAATATATGAAATTGTTATTACACATACACTCGGCCCAAATAAAAAAGTAAATTTTACCATTGACATTATACCTACGGTTAACCCCTTGAGCTTGTCACACTCAGTGGACAAAAAACTAACTACCCAGCGTCAGCAAGGCCACGGCAAGGGATTTCTCTGGGACATGCTACAATCTATATTGGGTCCCCTTATACTTGTATATCAGTTACCCCTCAGCCCCAGGGTGGTTATTAACTATCATTTGCTAAATGAAAATATTTTGAAAGTACTGTACTGTGTAGATTGTTATTTTGACATATTTAAAAGTATGTATAAAGGATACATAAAGTTAAATAAAAGAGCGTGCATACTGCTAAGATTTGGCTTTTCCTAGGGTGGTTAGTAACTATCATTTGGTAAATGAAAAGATTTTGAAAGTACTGTGTAGAATGTTATTTTGAGATATTTAAAAGTATGTATACGGGATACACAAAGTCAAATAAAAGAGCATGCATACTGCTAAAATTGGGCTTTTCCTGCGGTCGACTAGCAAAAATGATTTTAAACATTAGAGCTCAGTCAAATCAGACCAATCTTATAAAGAATCTACAAAAATAAATAAATAAATTGAGCAGGGATCCAACTATTTTAAAATTTATTGTAAATGTTAACATTATTTGATTGTACAACAACTTCTGTAATTTTTTTTTTTAAATAAACCTTATTGTTATTTGATATGACACAGTTGTTCGTTGTTCGTCCCATCACTCGTTCCCATCATCTATCATCATCCCCACGCCTCTCATCATCCACTCTTTGCCATAAGTCCCCAAGGGAGGGGGTCGAGAAAGATTGTTTTCTCTTAATGGTAGCCAGCAAAATTTGACATTTATGCTTGTTGCATTCCTGTACTCTTTTAGTTTTGAATTTACTCCTCCGATTTTATTCTAATTTTTTCCCGTGAAACAAATAAAACTAAGATTTTTGTTTTAAATCATGTTTTGTTTTTCCCCACAAATCTATAATAAGCTATCAGAGGGCAAAGGGTTGGTTCTATATGTATCCAACATTAAACTATTGCATATACGGTATAACATTTAACTTTCATCCACCAATCATCCAGTGGCAGCTAGTGATTAGGTTCACTGGTTCAGTGAACACCGCCTAGCTTAATAAAATATTTGTTTAAGAAAATAGTTGAAAACTCCCTTGCTTATCTTAACGTTGTCCTGAAATCGTCAAATAACAATTTTTGAGATTGTGCCGGAGCTCTCCCGCTTCGCTGGCAGAGCGAGGTTCAATCCGAGTTGTGAACCCTGTGGCTAGGGCCAGGGGTGAGCGGGGAGCGGAGGGGAGCTTGTTTAAAGCAATGAGCAGAATCGCTAACTCAAGAAATTAGTGACTAGCAGTATTTGCCAATCGTTCCCGAGACTAGTTACTCCCATGGCCGCTATAGTTTTCAGCTCCACCTTATAGACAGTGATCAGTGAACGAGAGCCTGAAATTGGTGTTTAAAATCATGTAGACTTTAAGGTTATGTTGTGTTTTGGGTTGTTCATCAAAATGTCTGTAGTCAATCAATCAATTTTTATTTTTATAAACATTGAGTACCTACATTAATGCGTCAAACTAAGTACATCTTTAACAAACAAATCATGTAGTAGTTAAGTGATTTGTTAAAGATGTTAAAAAACAAACTTCCGAGGTACTAACTGGCTGAAAAACTGGTATCTTTAACCCTCCAGAGGTCGCAACCCATAATCATCATAAGTAATAACACACTAGCATTAGAACTGAGAAGAAAGTAATTCTAACAGTCAGTATTCCGTGCCATCCAGGGGCGTAGTTAAGTATCTGCCGCCTCTAGGCAGTGAATTTACCCTTCCCCTTGACGGCGCCCTCCCCGATGTCACTTAAGATCACCCCAATACATGCCCCGTTAGCTGATTAGTAGAAAAGTTATTGGCAAATGCCTGCTGTATCAACAGATCCAATAACTTTTTGGACCCTTCTTTATTGCGCCGTTTTCACATAAAACGCAATTCTGACATCTGATTGGATCTATGGAATGCAATGTCAATGTTAAGTCATTGTCAGATCAAAGTTTTTTTAACATTATCTATTTTCAGTTGGTAAAAAACACAATAGGAATATCATGTAACTACACAACACAGTGTTGACATTGGCGTTCATATGGGCTTTCAACTAACGCCATACCAATTCAGTAGAGTCCCGCAAACCTGGACTTTGATAACCTGGTATTCTTGATAACTCGGAAAGCCTGCCAGAGCAATAAAGTGCACTGAGATTCAAGGCCAGAGCATGGTTTGACATATATAAAACAGTTTTGGTTTTTCTTTAAATTTTTTTGTAACTGATGATGTAGTTTGTTTTTTACTATGCAATAAATAAATGATTTCTTATAGAAATAACAGACACTTTTCTTATTTTTACACATATCCCGATAATTCGGAATTTTCACAAACCCGGACACTGTTCAGTCCGTGTTTGTGGGACTCTACTGTAGCAGCAGAGTAGCACGCACAACTCAGCTCAGTGTTAGTTTAGAATTAAGTTTGCTCTAAAATAAACTTATATTTATTGTTAGTAAAAATCTTTCAAATAGCCGTTTTTACAACTCAACATTATTTTTGAATTCTTATTTTTTTAAGATCAAGACTCATGGGGCATACACTGATAACATTATTTATCCCCAAAGTTCGGCTGCCCCTAAAATTTGCCGTCCCTGGCACGCACCTAGTCCGCCTATTCATTGCTAAGTGTTACTACACCTCTTGTCGACCAGTGGCGATTTAGTGCTATAGGAGCTGCAGCCCAGAGCAAGAGTTATCAAGGGTGGAATATTATTTTTTATACAACAGCGACAATTAATACAGGCAACAGTACAATTTTTACAGAGAAATTATAATCAATCACTTGAAAAACAAACTGATGGTGTCAGAGAGTTGACTTAAAATACCATCAGAATTCAATGTTGATAATACGTAAGGTAAGGGGCTGCAAAGTGGAGATGCCTGAAAAAGAGCGGATGAATCACAGGGCGGCAACGGTATCCACAAATGTTCCTCGCACCGCATCACCCTGCCCTGTCCCAACGACGGCACGGCCTGGTCGGTGTGGCAAGTGCGGGTTAACAGAGTTCCAAAAAGATGATGCTATATTTAAAAAATATAATTATAAAATGCATATACAAACTATGAATCAACATTCAGTTTTGGTAATTTCATTATTAGTTGTGTACGGGTTATTCACAACAGTAACACCAATAATAACTGAGAGGTAAGGATGGCGATCTGTGATTGTTTCACACCACTGGAATTTCTTTAGAACTGGCTCCAAGTCCACGCTAATCTCGTTTAGGTCATTATGGTGTGAATGAAATGGGCTGCCAAGTGGAAATGTGGTGCGCAGGGGCGGCACTATCTGGTCAGCCCAGGGGCAGCAAATTTTCAAATCCGCCCCTGGGATTTGAATAATAATAGTGAATGAACCAGTAAACTACTATTTGTAAAAAATTAACCATCCCAAACATTTGTGGATTTCATGCATTCTGTGGTTATGAAATATACCTGAATGTCTGCATTGAGGTCACCCTCCTCCATGGCGGCAACCTCCTCATTGTTCGGTCCCCTGCAGGTTGATGTGGGTGGGCCAGGACATTCATTAGATTGTCCGCTCTGTGTGCCATTCTCCTCAGAAAATCTACAGGGGTGATTTCCCTACGAATGAGGAGACCAACTGCCTCCCGGGTGGCTGGTATGTTTAGACGATTAACACGCATCCAGTTTCGTCTCACCTCGATCCCTCGATGCAGATGACCCAAATCAATGAAGGCATCTTGTTCAATACGCTGCAGATGTCCTGGAATCTTACAAAAATGTTTTATATTACACTGGTACAGAAGAATCCCACTATTTATACCATCAACCTCAGGTTGTGGCATGGAAAAGGAATAAAAAAAATGCTAAAAAGTTTCTTTATTTACCATTTAAGTCAGTCTAGGAAGTGAATTTATCTTCGAGGAGTTAAAATGCTCACCTGGCAATAAACTTGCTGGTTATATTATAAGCAAAATCACAAAATTAATATCTAGTCTAATTATCAGATTAATCTGTACTATACTTCTTGACAATTATTAACAATTTGTAATTTATTGTAATTAAATTATTTGTTTTATTTTGTACTCATTGTATAAATTTATGAACATGTGAGGTAGCCAATTCATTTAAAATTCAATTTAAAACGTGTGTTTTTTCTACGGTCCCTGTATTAATTCTGTGTGATTATATTGATTTTATTTACGATGTATTTCTCAGGAGAGTTTAAGTCTAAACTAAACGGAAAACTAATGAGAGCTACTCATGCAGAAACAATTAAGATGTTTAAGTGCTGAGGAAAGTAAATCGGAAGACACGGTGATAGAAGAATTTCCTGTAAAGATTACATTGTTTTAATAATCTTTTAATTCTTAATAGCGGAGCCAGAGTCATCGGCGGAGTGGCTGTGCAGGAATAAAAACACTATTTCATAATGTCGTAAAAACTTAAAGCACAACGTTGAAAATATTCCGTAAACCTTATTTCATTAATCAGTTAGTCATGTTTTTTGAACTTTGAATAATAAAATTCCAATCATATTTCACATTTTCCAACAAAAGAAAAAAAGTTTGTTTATTATATGACGTGCAAAAGAAATTTGAAATTGACTCTAAGAGAGAGCTCAGGTACTGCACTTGTTTTACTAAAGGCAATTTTAACGAGTAACATACTTACTGATAAAAGCCCAAATATTTGAGTGAGGGCCAATCACTGCCAACAACCTTGAATGAAACCCCTCCAAGTAGTTGTTTGTTCTTCTTGGGAGGTTGAACACGGAGAAGGTTTCAGGGCCCATCCGTCTTATCCAAAACCTTCTCACGTACGCCACAACATTGAGAAGCCTTCCATCAAGTTGCCCTTGCTCGATAAAAATTGTAATGGCGTTCAGGCCATCCTGGATGGACACCTGAGGCACCACCAAGCTGTTTGGGGTCCCTCTTGTTGGTGGCAGGTGAGTTAGCGCCATGATCGTTTTGATGACTCTCATGAGGACTTCATTGTTCCGACAGGCAATGGCCAGCCCAAACCAGACGACGGCTCTCCATATTGCCTGTAACCATCAGTCATTATCTGTATATACACGGAAGAATAGGTGTGTTTGATTAGGATGCCTTGTATAGGCCCGTTACAGAAAACACCAGGTTTTCAGGATCATTAATAAATGGACAAATCACCAAAGGAACTGGGCCCGGTATGGAAATAATTTTAAAAAAATATTTCAATACTTTAAGAGTACCACATATGCACCAAATTAGACGGCTGAGTGAGTGCACTGTTAGCATATTAGGTAGTTGTTAAACTATACAATCATATGTTGTGGGAGACCTTTTGAGAGTTTATTTTTTTTGCCCTCTGCCTAATTTCAATCTCCCAAGAATAGTGAAATATTAATGAAGGAGGAAGTGTAATAATCAAATTAATAATTAATTTATCAATACCATATCAAATTGATGAATAATTCTTAATTGTTTTTTATTTTTGATGACTGTCTCTAAAAAGAGTACAAAGCAATTCTACAAATCAGAAGATTAGCATGACCACAAGATGACGTAGTAGCTAAGCAGGTAACTTGATTGGTGGGAGAGCCATATGTATCAGCTGTTACAACAGTCAGTTTGTGTGGAAGCTGGCCTAAACATAGCTTTTGGTAAACATTTTGGGTTCGTTTAAATAAAGGAATCCTTGAAACATCATATATTTAATTTCGTAAGGCGATTCTTTGCGTCAAAGTTGTCGGCGTCTGGCAAGTCGTAGAAACATGGGAGAGGGCTCAAATTGAAGGTCTCTATTCCGTGATGGCGGGAAAAATAATGAAATTTCTTGAAATTCACCAGAAAACGAGAAATAACGTAAAATATCTGCCATGTAAAAAGCATTGGGATCTAAAAACGTCTGCTTTGTTTACATAAAATGTAACGCTTTTTCTAGACAGGGGGAATTTTATCCATTCTGCCTACGAAACCGTTACACTTTAAATTTGTTTCGGATAGTCAGCTACTCTGAGGTAGCCAGGGTTCGAATTATCGTTAACAAATACTCTTGGCTCAGAAGATCAGTGTATTTTACCGTGAAAAATCACTTTGATACGGACCTTTTCATTATAGCCGAATTTGGAAAAAATTAATAGACGCGGAGAATTTAGAATGATTCAACCAATTAGATATATCGGATATATAACTCCAAACAGTCGAACTGTTGGCGCACTTAATACAAATTATATATTTCAACCGTTTCTCTTGACTTATATCGTGTTAAATTAACCTAAATAAATTAGTGAGGAAAATCCATCTAGACGGCGTGGACCGGATCTTCAGGTCTCGTGGTGTCCTCCTGAAATCACGATTAGTCAAGACACATCATCATAAAACTTCAAATTAAAAACTAGCCGTATAACAATGTATCTATAAATACTCTACTAGCAATACAGTATAACTGGTGTTGTATCCCTTATATTATTAAAAGGTGGCGACTACGTCTTCCCCGCGTGTTGCCGCGGCGTCGGATTCGTGGGGAGTATCTGGGTTTCTCGTCTCCAAGATACTGTTAATTTACTCCATAAAAGAGTGACTGTATTAACACCACAGTCACTCTGGGTTTCTCGACTCTTCGTTGTCGTGGACGAGATGGTCATAGCCACGAGGTGGCGGACATAGGTAGCAGAAATAAGAAAAATCAAAAAATGGACAAAGGTAAATTTTATTTAATTTCTTTATTTATCCGATAATATAATTCGTATCAGGTACTTGCACTTGTCAGCAAAACTACGGGTATTAAAGAGAAGCTTCAACGTTACTGTCCGACACCACGTGCAACGCTACATGTCGAGACAAAACCCGACCAAACCCAAAAGTACTTTATATTTAAATGACTGTGAAAAATATCATAACAAGCGGGTAGGGATACGTTAATCTACTTCATTACTGCAATTGTTACTAGAAAAAGCAAGCAATTTGTGGCTATTTAATTAAAAATACAAAGGTTGGCAGGGCGAGCGTGCATGCAAGGGCACGACTCCGCAACCACACTGGCAAAGCCGCGATTACTCAATAAGCAAAAAGCTACTAGTTTGTTAATTAGCAAGAAAT
Organism: Flexamia atlantica; assembly: GCA_035578135.1. Taxonomy (NCBI): domain Eukaryota; kingdom Metazoa; phylum Arthropoda; class Insecta; order Hemiptera; family Cicadellidae; genus Flexamia; species Flexamia atlantica. The sequence goes on from JAQJVK010000020.1 coordinate 14,606,938, forward strand.
GCTGTACCATTCGTTCTATGTAAATTGGAAGGGAAGAGGAGTAGCCGACTTACCCTCCTGAAGACGTTCACCTCGTCGCGCGATACGAACTAAGACGAACTCGGAACACTTCTACACTCGCTCGCGGCACACGGGGAACTGGCCGTCGGGGTCTAGCTCCTTCCACGATTTTTGAAGCTAGTGGCTGGTGGTAGAAGCGCTTCTCTCGTCACCGTCCTTGCACTGTCGAATCGCGTATTCTTGCCAATTAGACAAACTGTCTAACCGTTTAAATTTAAATTTAAATAAAGTTTACTGTCACACGGCGGCGTTCTGTCTCCGACAGATGGAAATTAAATTAAACTTCTAAAAGAAAAAGATGCCAACTACGTTGATAGAAGATAAATAGATTATTTCTTAATACTTATACTATTACTACCGAAATAAAATTATGCTCAGGCTGAAATAAAAATGAAAACTTAAATTTTACCCCCCTGAAAGAAAATGAACGTTACACTCCCCCTTCACCTCGGGGAAAAAAAAGAAAACAAAAAAAAGAAAAAAATACCCGATCTTCGGGGATCCCGGGACTCCCGGGGGAAAACGCTCTCTGAGCAAAAGAATCAAAGATTCTAACTTAAACAAAAAATTCTTAGACATTGGACTGTTTCATTGGATGTGGTCCAATGTCAACAGTTTCTTTACTCGGATTCGAAAACGGGTTCCATCGGGTCGAGTCACGACGACTCGATGATTCCTCTGTTGTCGTGGGGTCAACAGAGGCTGAACCCGGTTTAGACGTTGCCGGAGTTCAAGAGGGACCTCCGCGCGCGCGGGACGTGGTGAGGGGGTCGCTGTGCCGGCCGGGGAGCGGTCGACCGGCGGGACGCCACAAGGGCAGCGACGTCCCTCAGCGGTCGGTCGAACCGGCGAACGACCGAACACGGACGTTGGTCGGGTAGAGATGGAGAGGGTCCTACGGGGGCCGCGGAGGTTCGGGTGGCCATGGTCGACTCCAATGGCCGAACCCGACGAACGCTTGGAAGAGGTCCCGCAGTGGCCGTGGCGGCCGGGGTGCGGGCGACCGTGGTCGCCTCCGACGGTCGGACCCGTCGGCGTCGGATGATCGTGCGTGGCTCCAGACGGTTGACCGTTGAACGAAGTTCTCGTCGCCTGCGTCGCGAAGGGTCGTGGTGGCGTCGGTCGTGTCGTTGGTGTTGTCGGGGTCGTCGTCGGTCTTGTCTGATTGAGGCTGGTGTGGGGTTGGCCGTGGGCAACTCCAACGGCTTAGACGTCTCGGCAGGGACGGCGGGTGGCGACTTATTCGGTGAGGATCGGGGCCCGGCCGTGGATGACTCCAACGAACCGGGCCGGCTTGCCGCGTCGACTCGGTCGTCGTCGTCGAGCTCCAGGTCGGACGTGTCGAGGCTCAGGAGGTCGTCCTCTTCATGATTCTCGTCCCTGATGACCGAAGCGGGGGGCGCTGTACCCTCCGATAGCCACCCGTCGGTCCCGTCGGCGCGCTCAAGCTCGACCAAGCGAGGGTCTGCATCCATGCATCCATAGAGTGTCCGTCTCCATGGTGACTTCGTCGTCCCCGATCCGGATGGTCCGGGGTTGAGCCGGCGGGCGGGAGTCGACAACCAGTGAGGGCCAATAAGGTGAGGTCCTCAGGCTCGAACCTTCCCCGTACTATTATTTGCCGCACGGCTCTCCTGGCGTTCAGGGGGTGAAATGGTTTTGTGAAGATCAACCCCCGGGCCACTCGGTCGGCGTACACACAGACGTATACGCCGTACGAGTCGGGATCGAGTTGCTTTGGAATTTCCTCGGGGGTGTCGATCATTCTCCAAGTCGATTGGAGAAAGGCGAGGCCCCGGTCCCGGGCGTGTTCTTCCAGGAGTTCTAATATCTTCTCCATTTCCGCTATCAGATCCTCCCCGGTCGAATCGTAGGCCCGGATGTCCTGGGCCAGGGGGAGGACGAGCACCAGCGACCAGTGCCCGACCTCGCTGATGTCGGGGAGATGCAGCGGGAAAATTATGAGCCGCTTCTCAAAGAGATTCACGCCCTCAAGGCGTGGGCGGACAGCGGGATATTTCCCCTCCAGGCAGTCATACCGGAATTGTACGTCGAAGGCGTACACCGGCATCGTCTCGGGATCGGAGGCGTTCCTGCGTTCTACGATGCGCAGGAAGGCATCGATGACGCGGTCGTTGATCAGCCCGCCGGGAGACAAAGTTGCGAGGTCTCCCGGTCCGACTGGCAGGAGAGGACGCAGACTAGAAGAGGCCTTAGTGGGCGAGTAAACGATGTTACGTGGCAAGCAATGGAAAGGAGGATGGAAATAAATAAAGTGAATTCGTGAACGGATGAGAGTATGCGGAAAATATTAAAGGGGCAAGCCAATTAATTAAGCGTCTGATGAGAGGAAAAAATGTTACATGCAAGAAAATAAATTAAAATTAATGAATTAAAAATATGTTTATTGCAATACGTGCAAGGAAACGGTGCGGGGTAACCTGCAAGCAAAACAAAGCCTAACAGTTATCAGCCAAGCAAGGTCATTGGCACTGATAACCCACCACCGCATCCTATCTCCCCCACAACAATACGTCTCAACTGATAAGGACAGTCACAATACCGATAATGTCGTTCATTTCAGTAATTATTATCCGTTAATACTTTAACCGTAAATTATCCGTGTTTAATTATTTATCCGTGAATTATTAAATCTCAATATTTTATCCGAAAATTATTATACTGTATATTCATATTTAGCCGTGAATTATTTATTTCCTGTCACCACTTCTAACGTTTTATTTATAAGATTTTCCTCCCGTTTCCCTTGTAATCCATATAAACATACCGGTATATCTGTTACGTTCTAATCGTCTACTATGCCCCATATCATTATGCCGGCTCCCTAGGGTTGAACGGTTTCAGATCCTTAGCATGGACCGTCACCAGCTCATTCGCGTCGTCAACCTCATACATATTAGCTCCCGTTTTCCTGGTGATTGTACACGGCCCTCGGAATTTCGGCGCCAGTTTGCCGGCTATCGCGTCCACGGCGGAGGAGAGAGACCGTACACGGCGCATAACAGCGCCGGATATTAAATGTATCCGGCCTCCGTCGTGGGTTGTAATACCTCGCCTGTTGGTTATATGCACAACATAATGTCAAGTGGTCATCACATTGGCCACTGGCCATGTCAAGAGAGTGTCCCTAACATACTCCAACACCAGCTGGTATGTTTCTTGTGTTCTTGATGTTGTCAGGAGCAGAGCCAGAGGAAACAACTTAAAGAAAGTACAACAATAGAAAATATATTTTTTAATACCTCTAAGATATGGGTTAGAAAAAATATTTGTGTCCCATCCTCAGTTTTTCTGAGGCCTTCTTGCACAGGGTTTTTAAGGATATTTTCAAATTCTTCAATTGTCTGCGGGACTCGTGGTTCTGTTTTTCTGCTCTCACTTACCACTGTTGTTGTTTACGTTGTAACTGTCATGGCAACGGAAGCGTCCGGATTTCTGGAAACAATAACTTAGACTTTGTAATGTACTTTAATAACATGAATAGAGGTTTGTAATAGAAAGTGTATTGTAAATAATTGTTTTTTCTACTTTGGGGATCAAATCTTATCATAAGAATCCATGTTATTAACTGTTCCGAAATGTATTTTTAAGAAAAGCAAAAAAGGGGACAACATATCAACTTAATGTTTGCATGTTATTGTTTTTAATACTTATTAGTTTGTGGGTGTAATCGCTTGAGTTTCTAGATGTAATGAGGAAATAACGGGGAATCCAGAGACCCTTGTTCTCTCTCACTAAAAATACAGAAGGCCTATTCTTAACCAACCCCAACACGACCAGTCTCAGGTAGGGTAACCTAAAAAGTAAATTACAACAAACCACTTTGTGAACATGAATAATATTACATGAATAAAAATGCAGCTGCATTATTAAGAACATCAACACAACAAACACAAGAACCAATTTCCTGAAAACAATTTTTCTCATGAAATATATATTCAATTAACTGTCAATCGTACAAAAATTATTCGTGCTCTGTCATTTGGTAGTCAGTTAGGTATGTGAATGAACAAAAAAAATTTCCTTACCAAAATTTTACACTTACTGTGTCTGTGTTACCATCTTCAATGCACGTGTTCATATTGTTTTATTTTTTCAAACCAAACGATATGGTGATATTACTTAATGATTTAAATAAATTATTTGAAACCTTTTTTGTACATCCAGCAAACACTCCTTCTGTTTGATTTAAAACATTACAGATGTGCAAGGATATCGTACTTCATTTACCTTCGCGATTCTTCGGTGAATATATCTCCAACACTCCCTCTTTCAACTTTTGCTTGTTCTTTCACAGTTCCCAAGAATATTCTTCCGACAGCCTTCCTACACGCTCAATGTCAGGTGGTTGTGGAAGGGGAAATTGTGAGTGGATACAATTGGAGCATTTTCTCCAAGGCCCATTTAGGCTCGAACCCGACAACCTGTAGTTTTATGATTGGAGCATCACAACTGCCTGGAATACATGGGAAGAATAAAATGTTCAATAACATATAACTAGTTTAATTTTTATTTATGAAAGAGGACGATCGTATGTATTCTGTTTATAGTCTTTGACACTGTGAAACGTTTGCAATGAAACTTGGTACATAAATGTAAAATGTCATGGAGCAGGTTTATAAGACATCTGACATCTGATACTGTTTATATTGATTTACTACTGTCCGATTTATTTGCAGTTTCTTCAGCAATCTGGTATCATGATTTCTTCATAACATAATAAAGCTAGATATTCTTCATCTTCAGAGGAATCAGAAGTATCACTAGAGTTTTCAATTTAAAATTGAGGTTTATACATTGATGATGTCCCTTTAGATGTACTAGGTGTTGTTTCTAATAACTGGGCTTTTCGTCTTCTTCTCCTTCTTCTTCTTTCTTCTTCATTAAGTCTCTTGAGAGTTCTTCTCTGTTCTTTGGCCAAGTCTTTGTTGACTGAAGTCATAACCATTTTTCGCTGGTCTCGTTCATCTTTTAGAAACTTAAGGTCTTCTTCAATCTTTATCAAAGTCAAAGCATCTGCATGAGCAATATCAAATAAAGAGTCAAGCTCGGAGACAAATTCATATTCTCGAGCTTTTTGAGATTTGGAATTGCGAGATTTATTTATTTATTTTTTTTAAACAGCCAGTTAGAATGGAGTTTCTCAATCTTCTCAACACAGTGTTTTATTTAATCGTGTTAGTATAAAAGCCCTACCTCATAATTGAGTTAACTCTTCAACCGTCACATGACTTGCATTACGCACTGACTTCAGTTAATTTAAGTGCCAATGAAAGCGCAAGAGCACTTGCCGACTAGAAGGGAGTTGGTTTAGTCTTGTTAAAGAGTCCGCATCTCTAATCTAATTTGACTGGTTAGCCGAGTGGATACAGCGCTCACCTCATAACCTGAGGGTCGCCGGTTCGATTCCTGACAGGATCGAAACTGGGTCCAGTTGCCATTTGTCATTGGGCTGTGAATTAATGATGCTATCTAACAAAAAGGTCGCCGTTAGATAGTAACAAGACCCGGGTTTGGACCGTTCCCGATCAAAACGTTAAAAAATGCCACTGGCGTAGAAAGACACAAAATTAAAAAAAAATCCCCAAAAGGCAAACACTATCAGACTGTCTTGTAGACGGAACGGATGATGCCATGGTTTTTCATGAAAATTAATGAAACGTTTAAAACAAGTAGTATAAATTTTGGTAGTCCTGTGAGAAATATTTCCTTACAAAATAATATTTTTCAATATAGCTTTAATTGATGAGATTGTTTAGCATGTATTTTACATATACACCACCTGCAACAAAGACATATAAAAAACTGATGATGTTTTTTTCTATTTTCGTCGTAAATTGTTGAACTTAGGGTCCACTGAGCACCACATTCTAATGCCCCAAAAAATCTGAAAAAACTACAGGAGTATATTGAACACCATACTAAAAAATACATGGGTGCCAAGGTTGAAAATTTTAAGTTAATTTGTTGGGGCCACCTTATTATTGAGCGTATCGAACAACGAGTACATTGACCAATTGAGGGTTATAACATTTATTGCTCTAATTAAGTCTTCTTCCACTAATCCATTTTTGTATTTCACTTCATTATTTGTGACTCATGCTCTAAGTTTTCTTATGTCAATTTCAATTTAGCGGATGTCTTTATAGAACACTTGTTGTAATAGTGTCACGCCCCCTCGGGTGAAGGGGTCGAGACGGGGGGAGTAGCAGTGGCAGGATAAGAAATACTATGATTTAGGTTACCTTAGTTTAATCATTACACTCGCCTCTCCTCCTTGGGCCCTCAGCACTGCCATGACAATGGAGACGGGGTGACCTGCGCGTCCATCTCCCGCACTCTGGAAGTCGTCTCGCCTCCTCACACCAGCCCGCTCCAGCCTCTCGGAGGTCCGTCCTACTCTGCCCGTCGGAGACACCTCTCTCTTCGCTCTTGTCCACCCGCTGTACTCGACTCCAACTCACTCACTGCCGTCAGTGCCGACGTGCCTCCGGGCCTCCCACTCCCGCAGTGATGCCACCACTCGTCAAATTAATGTCCCCAAGACGAGGGGAAAAATAGGGCCCCTCGTCACAATAGCATCTCTTTTGCTAGGATATTTTTCACCTGGCTATATTTCGTCCCAAGCTGATTTCAAGTGCTCTGTGCTTTCTTCTCATAACTTTCAATTGCATTTTTCTCTAACTCGTCATCGTAAGCAATTCAATAAGATATATAACCGTTTTCATTTCGTTTCACGGTAACATAACTGCATAGCTGCATTTATCAATGCCTAACTGTAATCTGACACAATCTTTTTATGTGGTGGCCAATTCCCATTTCGAATCAGGAAAGTCTCAAATTTAATAGCCAAATTCTAATAGATTCAGTCGTTTTGATTACAAGTCAATTGTCCAGCAGCAGGCAAAACAGATTCCTGAGTTCTAAAACCAGTGCATAGTGCAGTATTCTTTTATCCTCACATCGCTACATTTTATGCACAACCGATCCAGAAGCATCTATGTGAAGTGTTAATTCCAATTACAATGCGTCGTCATTTTTTTCCAACAAATTGATAACATCTCTTGTATACATCATCACCTCCAAGGGGTGAGCGACATGTTGCAAATATTGAGTTTCAGGCGATCTTTCTTCATATTCCCGCATTAACATAGTTCTATAATGGGGTTCTTGCGCAGATCATCCTCAGCTTTTCTGATTGGACTGTTTTGCTTTTCACTTTTCATTTACGTTTTAGTTTTCCTTTAGCGCAGGTTTCCGTTGGTATATCCAGATTAATTTCTTTGTATCTTCCTTTGACCATGTATTTAATTTTCCTTACAAAACAGTTTGGTCTTAGATTTCATTCATTTTCCAGAAATATCTGTTTCACTTGATGGAACATGGAACCAATTCTCGACAGGTGCATTACTTAAGCGCTAGAAAACAATATCATTTGAGCCTGGAAGAAACATTCCAGACCACAATGGCACATATGGAGCGTATCGAACGTGTAGATTGACCAATTGAGGGTTATACTTATTGCTTGGGTCTTCTTCTTTTCATTCCTTTTTGCCTCACTATAATTATAATTTCTGTAACCATCCTCTTCAGTATTTGATATCATTATTATTTGTGACTCAGCTTTAAGTTTTCTTATTAAAATTTCAATTTTGCGGATATCTTCATAGAAAGGAATTTTCTTATAAATTGCATCTCCTGTTAGGATCTTTTTCACCTGGTTCTAGTTTGTCCAATTACCAATACTTGGTGCTATCCTATCAGAACTTTCGTATTTAGTTTCCTTTACCTCGTCATCTTGAACAATTCCCTCACACACCTTTGCCAACTTACCAAGAGCATATACCACTCCACACACTTCTTCATTTAGCAGCACAGTAACAGTGTACCAGTAAATTAACTCGATCTTTTCATAGATAGAAAACTTTTTATTAGAACATATTAAATGTCACAAATCATTCTTTTACAATTAATATACACAGGTGGAATCTTGAAAAAATAACAGTCCATGCTCATCATGCATCATGCTTCACTAGACTATTTTAACAATCAGATAAATAAAATCATGCGATGGAGAGTATTGTCCACCTTTTTGGTTGAAATCCTGACAAATACATGCTAAATCACTTACTGAAACATAATAAAAAACACACAATATACATATACCTACTTTGGTGCATGGAGTGACCTACCTAACAGTTCAATTAGAAAAATGAAATACATCAAATCAATTAAATTGCCCTAAATCTGTTTAACAAAGCAATGCTCACTCCACCCGCCCAGCCTGCCGCCCGGCCCCGCCGCCTTGCACTACTATAAGACATAAAATGCAATTTGCTACACGCGTTTTCCGCTGGAAGCAGGGCCCTCAGGGGAAAACCATACACTCCTAACAACTTTTTTTTCCTTTCTTTCACTGCACCATGCACAAATCACTTTTCTCTATTTATTTTTTTAAGACAATCACAACACACTTTTCACCAAAAGTTTCCCCTTGCGGCAGGCATCCCACCCCGATATTGGCCTATCCTTTCTCCGCTGCTGAGGGTGGCGCCTCCCATTGCTGTCTGCCCGTGACGTGCGTGACATAGATATCCCGGGACCACCTGGATACACCATGAGGCGCCTCATGAGCCCCGCGTACCGAGGGGAGATACCAAGGTGTTTTATCACCCCCTCGTTCGCTGCGTCCCAGGCACCTAGCGCCCCTACGACAAAAGCGTCGAGGAACACCTGGTAACCCCGCCCCTGGCGGTCCGCCGCGATCTGCCCAGATCCTCTTGCCGGGCCCTAGCCAGAGCATCGTGGCCGTTTTCAAAGGGGCAAGTGACGTCAATCAATGACACCTTTCTTGCCGCCTCATCGACGACCACAATGTCTGGCTTCAGATTCGATCCCGGGACAAGTCGGACGCGGCAACCAACGGTCACCTCGCCAGCCTGCCTCGGGATCGCTTTGACCAGGCGGTTCTGGACGGCGTTGTGTCGCAGAGTGCCAGCACGTAACTGCCTTCTGCAGTGGTTGAGAACGTGCGGGAGCGTCTCAAGCTCCGCATTGCACCTGCGACACCGCCTGTCTCCAGCCCCCCAGCGGCGACAACCATTGAGAAGGACCACTCCCAAGCGGGCCCGGAACACAAAGCGCCAGTCCGCGAACCTGGTGAACTGACCCGTGCGGATAAAGTGATTTGAATCCCAACAACGGGCGGTCACCAGGGAGACCTTGCCCTGGTCTTTCTTCCTCGCTAGACTGACCCGGTACTCGCTCCTCACCGCAGCTTTTAAGCGTCTCGTGAGTACCTGCCTCGCAGCCTCCGGAACCCTGGTCGGAGTCAGGCCCCAGAATTTCGATCTGAAATTCCCCCAATGCCTGACTCCACCGCCACACCAGTCCGATTCTCTTCCTTAGTCGGCGACATGCGTTTCGGGCATTGCTCCACATGGTCGCAATGTCCCCGCCATCCCGCTCGAATCCATGTTCAAGGCTTCCTGACAGGTATTCGGCAATTTCATTCTCATTTGGTGGTCGTCTAAGCCGTTTCCGTGTCACACTTCGAAGGACATGCGAGGCAAGCTCACGCACCACCGGATCCTTGCTGGTCAGCGTCCGAAAGGCATGCACGATGGAAGAGATGTCCACCTGGTCCCCCAAGGGAAGGAGCCCCGCCCCTCCCTGCAACGGGTCCAGGTAGACAATCTCAGCACGGGCTCTCTGGGGCAGGTAGAGCCAACCCTTCGCAAGACGCTTAACCAGCAGGTCCAATTTCTTAAGTGGTGTCTTCTCGACCCTGCCGCCCCTAAGGATGTGTTCAAGGCGAGGAAGGAGAAAACCCCTCACCACATCCAGTTTTTGCCAAGGGGCGAGCAGGCTCTGGTCAAGTTTGTTCAGGTCCCTCTCAATGTTTGATGATTAAGCAAATAACTGAAAAAAATTGTTTACCTCATACCATCGTTTTTTGGCATGTTTGATGTAACTGTTTTGAGTAAATCTATTACACTTTTTACAATGTGACAAACGCAAAGATGTACTGTAACCACAGGTTGAACTAAGTTATCTTTCCTCTCCAATTTGTTGTGACAATATATTAGATATGTCTCCATTTTTATTTCTTTCCACTGTTACATGGTGGCCAATTATCACTTCGAATCAGGAAACTCGAATTCTATTTTTACATCATCATAAGAAAAGTCTAAAACCATATTCCCGCATTTAAACATGGGTCTATAATTGAGTTTTTGTGCAGATCATCCTCAGCTAATGTTTCAGCTTTTGCTTTACAGAAAACACTGTATGTCTTGCACCTTAAACATTGTTTAATGTCACACCTTGTGGATCACATTCTTCCACACAACTTGTTCGAACCAAGGCTGGACTCTTGTTCAGCAACCCATTCTTCATAGCTTCTCTGTAAATCCCACTAAGATCTCTCGTTTTTTATGACATACCTGTACATTTTACCTCAATGTTTCTGTACAATAAAAAGAACATCATTCCTATAATTTTTTGTGTAGCAATCTTTAATTAAGTTCGGTTTTTGTGGCCATAATAAGCATAAATTAACTAAATCTGTGTCAATTTAACATTGCTATCCTTTCTTTTTGTAGTTGTTATGCCAATGGAAGAGTTACACAAACGCTTTTAAGGGAAAGTGGTCGAATCCCATCAAAGTTGTGTGAGCATGCCAGGAATCGAACCCGCGACCTCTTGAACCGAAGTCCAAGACGCTAACCATTAGGCTAGCAACACGCAAGCTCTAAATTTATATGGGCCTCGTATTCAAAAAGCAAAGCAGAGTTGTACGTAACGACCCATTCGTCATGAACGGTAATTGCCTTGTTTCGAGAAGTAATAGTCCCCTGATTTCCATAATCCCGCTTATAATGAACAAAACCCCTCTCGTGAAGATGGGTGGTTTCGCAGGAAGGTTTTAGGAATAATTTGGTGCAGTATCCCTTATCGGAGTCCCAGCAAGGAAAAGGAAAGTCGGTTCTGTGGTCCGATCCACATGGGCCGTAGATCATATGCCTCAACACTAACATCCGTAGTGTTCCCCCAGACTCGTCTTCCGAAGGAATATCTGCACGGATAATCGAGTCGATGTCGCCAGCCTGAACTGACCGTCGCCTTCAATCTTAAATACGATATGAAGCAAACCTCTCAATTGAAATTCTATGACATAAATTAGAAAGACAGCACGACCGAACATCGCTCCTTTGCGCAGGTCTCGGAGAAGTTCTAAAAGTTTAATTTGGAAGACTCTGCATGCTGTACTGGGATCACTGCACCAACTCCTCGAGGACAAGCCTTCTTGTTTTCCTCCCAAGTTGCACTGTAAATAAACGTTAGGAAAAAGTAAGAAAGCCAAGACGAGAAACGAGAGCCATCGCGTTTTCGTAATGGACTTTCGTGTACCTAGGTCCTCCATTGAACGTACTTCGTACTGCAACCTCCCCTTGAATAGTTTCATCATCGTTGATGTCTTCACGAACTTGTCTTCCCAGCTGCCCACCCCCTGCACCACCGCCACGAGCTCGTCCTGTGGCCCTATCTGCATGGCATTCTCAATAGATCTTTGCAGTGAAAACTTGATGAATCTTAGTTTCTCCTCCTGGTATCTGGCAAACATCTCCACCTGCCAGACTTCGGAGGGACGGCCGTAGATAGAAAAACGAGGATCGGGGAGTAAGAGACGCCGTGAATAGCTGAATTGAGTCAATTTATTCCACATTTATCAACCATGCCGATATGCCACCCCAAAGTACCTTGCGGATACAGGAGGGGATATTGGAAAGGCTCCATCAGGGGACTAAACAAATCCATGGACGTTGGTTTCGGAGACCCAACCTTCCACATTGTTAAACGTCGAGGTTCTGTAACTGCCTCGGAAGTGCTTAGCACAGCATGAACCTCAATGTCTGTTTGCCTTTCACCCAGAACAGGGCCATGGGTAGCTCTACTTGTCAACTCGAAATCCAAGTGAGCGTTAACGGCCGGCTCATTGTCCAATCGCCGGTAGTGCTCAACAAATGGATTTTTTTTGTTGTTGAGAAAATTTGTGATATTTTCTAGTATTTCGCTGTCAAGAGATCTTTCCATGGCAATGTTCCTCCGTTTTTCACCATCGTCGATGTAAAGGCGGGATCGGTTTACTACTGCACGTCACCGGCCTTAGTCGTAAATTTTTTGACCAAGAGCATCCAAGTTTTAAACTTGACGGTACATTCTTCCTTAAATTTTGAAGAAAGAAAGACCACTCCGATGACGATAACCCCCCGACATTTCAAGAGCACAGAAGGCGAACAGGTCATATTAGTCGCGAGCTCTTTCAAGGAAGCGTCGATCGTTATAAAATGATTCTCTCAGAGGCAAAAGAGATAGGACATTGTACGCCCCAGATCCGCAGCACCATTTCTTTCTGTCTTTCTCTTCCTCGAAAAGCCGAGCACTACAGTGGTGGCATCTATAAACATTGTCTCTCCATAGGCTGATTTCCTTTAATTTAAGAGCATTTATTTTTGTAATAAAGTCACCTCTCCAGGACGCCATAGGGCCGCGATTAAAAATATTACGAGCAATGGAAACCGTATCCTTTTCAAATTCAATGAATTTAGCAATAACAATAACATAGATAAGTAGTTTATTTTGAAGAATAGTATAAAATGTATAAAAGTATTTTTCGTGTTTGACCCAGTATTTGCATATCTTAGATGTTTGATTTTCACCAATCATCATTAAAAAACCATTGAATTTTTAGAAATCAATTTATTTATATATGTATTCTATATTACCAAAGCAACTTTTATACTATTTGAAAGGAGAAAGCAGAAGGTAATTGAATACACCAAAAGTAAAACTACAAATACAAATTTATTATTTCAAAACATTTCGTTACATGAAATTTAAACAAATTATTTCATTTCTGGGCTCTTTATACATGAGAGACAGCCGGTTACACGCCCCACTTTTGTAGCTCTCCATGACGGCGTCCGTGATGATCGCGATGAATCTTTGAGGTAGGTAGATGCAGAGTAGGTATCTGGTGGAACCTTCGACGAGTGTGGCACGGATCGTCTCTCCGAAGCGAGTGTGAGCTTTTTCAAATTGCTCGAACTTGTAAGGAACTATCAGGCCGAGATCGCTTATCTTGGTTTACTGCGGAGTGCAGCAGTTGTTGTGGAGTGTTTTAAAATCTGTCGTAGTTGAGGATGGCTCCATCGCTGTTGCTGTGCGTCTTATCACTGCAGAGGCTCAGCAAGAATAAGGTCCTGGCTCGGCTGGTTCTGTATTTATGAAAAATATCGGGGAAAGGGTACGGGTAACCGATGAGGATGGCCGGTGGAAGTGGGGAATACCAGCAGCCCTCTCGTCATTGTTGTGGTATTGAACGAGTTTCAACACGTTGTTTAGGCCACACATCATTTTCGAGTCTTCTTTATGGTGAAAACAATAAACGTTCGATGTCGTCAGCTTCTTCATTGAAGGGTAGGACTCCAAATCAAACACCAGATAGGATGTGAACAATTCTTTTATGTATTATGTTTTTACTTTTTCTAGTTCCTTTAAATATACAGTGTGTAAATTAAGTATGGAAACAAATCTGTATTTTTTCATCCGAAGGAGATGGAGATATTTTGTTTGTGGCGTTGGTTGTTAGGTAAGGTTCCGGATTTTTTGACATCGAAAATTTTTTTTCATCCCCCTCACAGGGTGGGGGGTAAGGGGTAACTTAATTTTTTCAAATAGTAACCCCTATTGAGTGCCCCCTCATTTTAAAGGGTTTCTCAAAATAAATCAAATGGCGCCAACCCGAGGTCAATACCTTAACCCAAACCCAAATGGCAGCCATTTTAAATTTTGAGATGAACACACAAGATTAACTATGGATACCTAAATTTACCTTTTAAACGGGTTACAATGGGCAAGTTAAACTCTGGATACTATTATTAGATAGAAAAGTGGACATTTTTGTCTCATTCCTGATTTTGCCTCATCCCCCAAAATAGGGTGTTTTGGGGGCAACCCCCAAAATTTTAATGCAAACCCCTGCTGAGTGACCCCTCATTTTGAAGGGTTTGTAAAAGCATAAGCAATAGTGAAAAAACCTTATGGTAATATGTCACCCCTAGCCAATGTGGCAGGTATTCAAAAATGTGATTGGGTAAAAAGCACCTACTTCTTTTATTCAAAATTTTGGATGTCTTTTTAGGATCGACGGATATTAAATTAAATCATGGTTTTAAGTTTATTAAGAGCTATAAAATCAGGGATGACTCAATATGGCTGCTATAGCAGGCATTAAATATTTTGAAAGGTGAAATGGGTGTTTTTTCACCCAATCAAATCTTTGAATGACTGTCATTTTGGCTAGGTGTGATATATCGACTTTAAGTTTGCACCACTGATTATGTCTTAATAAACCCTTCAAAATGAGGGGTCACTCAGTAGGGGTTTGCATTTAAAATTTTGGGGCTACCCCCAAAACACCCTATTTTGGGGGCTGGGGAAAATCAGGAATAAGGCGAAAACATCCACTTTTCCATCTAACAATGGTATCCAGAATTTAACTTGCCCAATGTAACCCGCTTAAAAGGTAAATTTAGGTCTCCATAGTTAATCTCGTATGTTCATCTAAGAATTTAAAATGGCTGCCATTTGGGTTAGGGTTGAGGTATTGACCTCGGGTTGGCGCCATTTGATTTATTTTGAGAAACCCTTTAAGATGAGGGGTCACTCAATAGGGGTTGCTATTTGAAAAAATTAAGTTACTCCTTACCCCCCACCCTGTGAGGGGGATGAAAAAAAATTTTCGATGTCAAAAAATCCGGAACCTGGACGAACAACCAACGCCACAAACAAAATATCTCTATCTCCTTCGGATGAAAAAATACAGATTTGTTTCCATACTTAATTTACACACTGTATGACTGAGGAAATGAAAATCGGATACAGCTGTATGTCGAGGGATCTTCCCGGAAACACCTGATTCAGGCGTTCGTTCGGCTTGGTTGCGGGTATCCACTTCTCAAGGCCTCCCTTAGAAATCGGGAAACGTTTTTTATGGTTTCCCGAAACGTGGGTGTACTTTTTGGTGTTTCATGTTTCGTAACGAGTGTTTGTGTTATGATAAATGTGTGGGCGAATAGCAGTTTCTGAACAAATAAACAAGCGCTTTCCCGAACACAGCGGGATGATATTGGTGTTGAATGCTCTAACGATGAGCTAGGGAAGACAGCTGGTGTTGTAGAAGAGCTAGGGCTAGATGACTGGAAAGAAGTAGGCCTAACGGAAATATCTTGCCTCTCATATTCATCATCAAGTGAGTCACACTGATGTATCACTGACAAATTAGTCTTCTAAGAGCAGAGCTCTCAGATCACCAGATTTAAATGCTAAATTGTAACTCATTTCTCGTCAAGTTCATCACGAAATAAGAAATAGAATGATATTAAACACAACAAATTAGGATACAAATAAAAAAGTAAAAATGATTTTTAAAAGTAATACATAGTCTTTAAAAATAACTTAAGCATTACCAAAACGTTTCACACTCTTCGCACATGAACAACACAACACGGAAAGTAACAACTACTGATGCTTTTAAATCCGAGATGGCTATCCTTGTTGCCCGCTCCTCATAAATTTCACATTTTACCCGGTGAAAATAAGAACAATAAACTACCTCCGATAGTTTGATACTCATATCGCTGAAAACGTTATTTCATTAACAATCGAGTGGTGCCGAGTATTTTATAAAAACACTTCGATACAACCTAATTAATAAAGGAAAAGTAATTAACTACCAGAAAGTAGTCGTCTGCCAGTAAAAGAATCGCAAAAACACTGGCCGAAAGACTTCACGAGTGTATCTACAAGGAAGGACGCCATCTCCCTGAAGTTATTTTCCGTACATAATTTTTATGGTTTGATTGACATTTATAGACTGAAAATTTTTAACTTACGATGTATGTTTTTGGAATGGCGTATTTTTAAGTGCTTAAAAATATAAGGCAATAAAATTTATGTATATAATCATTGCAGTTATAATCATTTAAAAACCGACCATTCTTTTTGCGCCACCCTGTATTTTATATTACCAAAGCAACTTTTATACAATAAGGTTTTTTAATTTTAACAAATCAAAAAAATCTAACGAAAAATATCACTATTACACATTTCCTTAAAGAATAGCTCGATAATAAGCTGGGGGGGAAATCTTATGCTGTTCCGTAATGCAATTAACATGCATTTTATATTGAAAAATTGAGTTTTTGGCTTATTACAACAATACTACAAAAAAAAGACAGTAGGTGTAAATTGAAAAGTTGTTCGTCTTTAAAAGACGCTTAAAATGATATGCTATTTGCCATATGGTGCCATTTAACTTTTTTGATTTACAGGGCTACCAACATTACAAAAAAATAAAATTCTGGTAAAATTGATAATTTTGAAAATTATGACATGTAACACATCATTTTAAAGCTGAGTTTACCAGGATTACGAATTTTCAATCAGAACTGAAAAATGTTTAGCGGTTTCGAAAATACAGGGTATTCCGTCAATAGGCAAAAAAATCAAAGAACTGTCTTTAATACGAATTGAGACAATTAGGTTCTGTTTTCACCAAAACGTTCCTCTAAACAAGACCTTTTTAAAAATGTACAATGTGTCATAGGTTTACACTAGAAAATTTCGAGATTCGAACTCGTGTACTTAATTTCTGAAACACCCTGTGCTCAGATCATGTTGTAAATATTTTAAATGAATTCTTCAGATGTGATTTAGGGGAGAATAGTTTTATTTGGCGTTTCTAGGTTAAACGGTACTCCCGTAAAAATATGTGCACGGGTGGTCTGCCGCACCCTGTATTTTCTATACCGGGACCAGTTCCTTTGTTGATTTGTCCATTTAATAATGATCCTGAGAAACCTGGTGTTTGTAACAGGCCTATACAAGGCATCCTAATCAAACACACCTATTCTTCCGTGTATAAACAGATAATGACTCATGGTTACGGGCAATATGGAGAGCCGTCGTCCGGTTTGGGCTGGCCATTGCCTGTCGGAACTATGAAGTCCTCATGAGAGTCATCAAAACGATCATGGCGCTGCCTCACTTGCCACCAACAAGAGGGGCCCCAAACAGCTTGGTGGTGCCTCAGGTGTCCATACAGGATGGCCTGAACAACATTACCATTTTTATTAAGTAAAGGCAACTTGATGGAAGGCTACTAAATGTCGTGGCGTACGTGAGAAGGTTTTGGATAAAAAGGATGGCCCCAGAATGAAACCTTCTCCGTCTTCAACCTCCCCAGACGAACAAACAACTTCTTGGAGGGGTTTCACTCAAGGTTGTTGGCGGTGATTGGCCCACACTCAAATATTTGGGCTTTCATCAGTAAGTATGTTTTGTTACTTGTTTAAATTGCCTTTGATAAAACAAGTGCAGTACCTGAGCTCTCTCTTAGTCAATTTAAAATTTCATTTTGCACGTCATATAATAAACAAACATTTTTTTATTTTGTTGGGAAATGTGCAATATGATTACAATTTCATTATTCAAAGTTCAAACTTGTGCAAAGAAACATGACTAACTGATAAATGAAATAAGGTTTACTGAATATTTTCAACGTTGTGCTTCAATAGTGTTTTTATTCCTGCACAGCCACTCCGCCTATGACTCTGGCTCCAATATTAAAAGCGATAAAAGTTTATTAAAACAATGTTATCTTTACATGAGATTCTTGTATCGTTGTGTCTTATGATTTCCTTTCCTCAGTACTTAAACCTCTTAATTATTTCTGCATGAGTAGGTCTCATTAGTTTTCCGTTCAGTTTAGACTTAAACGCTCCTGAAAAATACATCCTAAATAAAATCAATATAATAACATAGAATTAATACAAGGACCGTAGAAAAAAACACATCCTTTAAAGCACACCTTGAGAATTTTTCTTGAATTGGCTACCTCACATGTTCATAAATTTATACAATGAGTACAAAATAAAACAAATAATTTAATTACAATAAATTACAAAATTGTTAATAATTGTCAAGAGGTATAGTACAGATTAATCTGATAATTAGACTTGATTATAATTTTGTTAATGATTTCGCTTATAATATAACCATCAAGTTTATTGGCAGGTGAGCATTTGATTTATTGATTGATTTATTGGTTGAGCCCAATTGCCATTTTCATGGTTGGGTTTGTTGTGATAATATACAAAGCTTAAAAACTAAATAGAATGTCCATTTTATGAACTATGATTTGTGAAATAGTCTTCAATGTTGTAATAACAGTTTTCTTCAAGTATTTTTTTTGAACTTTTTTTGAATTTGGAAATGTCATTAATTTTCTTGATGTTTTCTGGTAAATTATTATAGATTTTTATTGACATGTATTCTGGTCCTTTTTGATAAAATAATGTTTGCATTTTAACTCCACGAAGATAAATTCACTTCCTAGGCAGACTTAAATAGTAAGTAAAGAAAATATTTTAATATTTTTTAATTTTATTCCTCTTTTATGCCACAACCTGAGATTGATGGTATAAATAGTGGTATTCTCCTGTACCAATGTATTATAAAACATTTTAGTATGATTCCAGGACATCTGCAGCGTATTGAACAAGATGCCTTCATTGATTTGGGTCGTCTGCATCGAGGGATCGAGGTGAGTCGAAACCGGATGCGTGTTAATCGCCTAAACTCACCAGCCACCCGGGAGGCAGTTGGTCTCCTCATTCGTAGGGAAATCACCCCTGTCGATTTTCTGAGGAGAATGGCACACAGAGCGGACAATCTAATGAATGTCCTGGCCCACCCACATCAACCTGCAGGGGACCGAACAATGAGGAGGTTGCCGCCATGGAGGAGGGTGACCTCAATGCAGACATTCAGGTATATTTCATAACCACAGAATGCATGACATCCACAAATGTTTGGGATGATTAATCTTTTACAAATAGTAGTTTACTGATTCATTCACTGTTACTATTCAAATCCCAGGGGCGGATTTGAAAATTTGCTGCCCCTGGGCTGTCCAGATAGTGCCGCCCCTCCAACCCCCACCCCTGCGCACCACATTTACACTTGGAAGCCCATTTCATTCATACCATAATGACCTAAACGAGATTAGCGTGGACTTGGAGCAGTTCTAAGGAAATTCCAGTGGTTTGAAACAATCACAAATCGCCATCCTTTCCTCTCAGTTATTATTGGTGTTACTGTTGTGAATAACCCGTACACAACTAATATTAAAATTACCAAAACTGAATGTTGATTCATAGTTTGTATATGTATTTTATAATTATACTTTTTTAATATAGCATCATCTTTTTGGAACTCTGTTAACCCGCACTTGCCACACCGACCAGGCCACCGGTGAATTATTTATTTGATTATTACACTTCCTCCTTCATTAATATTTCACTATTCTTGGGAGAATGAAATTAGGCAGAGGGCAAAAACAGTAAACTCTCAAAAGGTCTCCCACAACGTATGATTGTATAGTTTAACAACTAGCAAATATGCTAACAGTGCACTCACTCAACCGTCTAATTTGGTGCATATGTGGTACTCTTAAAGTATTGAAACAGTTTTTTTTAATTATTTCTATACCGGGCCCAGTTCCTTTGTTGATTTGTCCATTTATTAATGATCCTGAAAACCTGGTGTTTGTCTGTAAAGGCCTATACAAGACATCAAAATCAAACACACATATTCTTCCGTGTATAAACAGATAATGACTGATGGTTACAGGCAATATGGAGAGCCGTCGTCCGGTTTGGGCTGGCCGTTGCCTGTCGGAACTATGAAGTCCTCATGAGAGTCAGCAAAACGATCATGGCGCTGCCTCACCTGCCACCAACAAGAGGGACCCAAACAGCGTGGTGGTGCCTCAGGTGTCCATACAGGATAGCCTGAACGCCATTACAATTTTTATCGAGCAAGGGCAACTTGAAGGAAGGCTTCTCAATGTTGTGGCGTACGTGAGAAGGTTTTGGATAAGAAGGATGGGTCCTGAAACCTTCTCCGTGTTCAACCTCCCCAGAAGAACGAACAACTACTTGGAGAGGTTTCATTCAAGGTTGTTGGCAGTGATTGGCCCTCACTCAAATATTTGGGCTTTTATCAGTAAGTAAGTTACTCGTTAAAATTGCCTTTAGTAAAACAAGTGCAGTACCTGAGCTCTCTCTTAGAGTCAATTTCAAATTTCTTTTGCACGTCATATAATAAACAACAATTTTTTTCTCTTGTTGGGAAATGTAAAATATGATTACAATTTCATTATTCAAAGTTCAAACTTGTGCAAAGAAACATGACTAACTGATAAATGAAATAAGGTTTACTGAATATTTTCAACGTTGTGCTTTACGTTTTTACGACATTATGAAATAGTGTTT
Source organism: Flexamia atlantica (assembly GCA_035578135.1). Taxonomy (NCBI): domain Eukaryota; kingdom Metazoa; phylum Arthropoda; class Insecta; order Hemiptera; family Cicadellidae; genus Flexamia; species Flexamia atlantica. The sequence goes on from JAQJVK010000020.1 coordinate 14,627,421, forward strand.
TTATTCCTGCACAGCCACTCCGCCGATGACTCTGGCCCTAATATTAAAAGGATATAAAGATTATTAAAACAATGTCATCTTTACAGGAAATTCTTCTATCGTTGTGTCTTCCGATTTCCTTTCCACAGCAGTTATACATTTTAATTATTTCTGCATGAGTACCTCTCATTAGTTTTCCGTTTAGTTTAGACTTAAATTCTCCCGCAAAATACATCGTGAATGAAATCAAAATAATATCACAGAATTAATACAGGGTCTGTGGAAAAAACATATTCCCAAAAGCACAACTGGAGTTTGAGAAATTTAATTGAATTGGCTACCTAACATGTTCAAAAATTAATTAATCGATTACAAAATAAAACAAATCATTTAATTACAATTAATTACAAATTGTTAATAATTGTCAAGAAATATTACAGGTCCATCTGAGACTACATTGTTTTATTGTTTATGATTTTGCTCAGAATATAACCAGCAAGTTAATTGGCAGGTGAGCAATTATACACATACACACATTGATAAATCTAAACAAAACTTATGAAAACTTACATTAAGTACAAAATAAAACAAATAATTTAATTACAAATTGTTAATCATTGTCAAGACGTATAGTACAGATTAATCTGATAATGAGAGTCCATTATTATTTGTTAATGATTTTGCTCATAATATAACCAGCAAGTTTATTGGCAGATGAGCAAATATACACATAGACACCTTGATAAAATTAAACAACTTATTAAAACTAAACCACATTTTACAATATTTCTCACACTTTAATAAAACTAAACAACTTCTTAAAACTTAACATCTTTTAAAACTTATTAAAAATAAAAGAATATACAATATTACATACATACACACCCACACTAACACCTTGATAAAACGAAACAACTTCTTAAAACTAAACAGATATTTTTTACTCCACGTCCATTACGTACCATGTTGGAGTCATTCTCTCCACTATCGGAATCACACCCAGAATCCTCGTCGAAAATGAACCTTAAATGGCTACGATTTTCGGGTTCATAACGTCGGCTACCCGCCAGTTCATAATTCACCCCTTAAAACAATCGTCGAAGCACCCTACTACGAATGGGCGTGTGCGTCAATCTATAGCGATGTACAGGAATATTCCGCGTCCCCATTCGTGGTAGGGCTTTATCACAATTAAAAACCACTGAAAATCTCTTCCTAAACGCAAGTCCGCCTCCAGCCGATCTTCAAAACGACGTTCTGGATCTCGATCTTCACCTCTCTTTGTTCTTGATTTACCTTCAGGTCAATGAAGATACTATTCCCCACATTCCTGTGTCCCACTATGCAGACCAGAAGAAGAAGTCTTGCTACAGACCAAAAAAACTAACTTTAACTCAAGGGAATTTAATAATATAAACATTTTTACATAACCATATATTGTCTGGTCAGATGTTAAAAAGGGAGGTTAGGTCTAGGGTAGGCTTGAGCCCAATAAGGATATGTTTTTTTATCGTTCGTGTTTGTGGGAATGTCATTTGTGCTTTCGTCCTCGTCGTGTTTTATAAAGTTATATCGACAAAATCCATTGGTTTGCTAATGTATCAACCTCAAGATTGTTTGCTGATGATGCCCTTAGGACAAAAGGGCGAATCAGCTATCTAACAGATTAAAACAAAGGATTTCTTAAGAAGGTGTGTCTAATAACATTAGTATAGCAATTCCTGGATAGCTAAAAACCCAATAAAAACAGAAATACATTTATATTTTCATAATTTGTTAGAATCGTCCGCCTATTTTAAAATCCACCGTTGTGCGAACCGTTAACAGGTTTGACCCTCCATTAAAGGGATGACAATGGGGTGACATGTTATCAATCAATCACCTGTCAATCACCTATCAATAAACGGGGGGGGGTCGACTCTTATTTTGTTGGGGGGGCGGAGGGGTTGGCCGCCATCTTGTCGGGGGTGCTATGACGTCATCATCCCTCCACCACAGGTAGGAGCCTCTACATACCCTTTCTGTTCAAAACGTTGAGCGAGCGCGAGTAGATTGTTTGCTGATGATGCCCTTAGTACAAAAGGGCGAATCAGCTATCTAACAGATTAAAACAAAGGATTGCTTAAGAAGGTGTGTCTAATAACATTAGTATAGCAATTCCTGGATAGCTAAAAACCCAATAAAAACAGAAATACATTTATATTTTTATAATTTGTTAGAATCGTCCGCCTATTTTGAAATCCACCGTTGTGCGAACCGTTAACAGGTTTGACCCTCCATTAAAGGGATGACAATGTGGTGACATGTTATCAATCAATCACCTGTCGATCACCTATCAATAAACGGGGGGGTCGACTCTTATTTTGTTGGGGGGGCGGGGGGGTTGGCCGCCATCTTGTCGGGGGTGCTATGACGTCATCATCCCTCCACCACAGGTAGGAGCCTCTACATACCCTTACTGTTCAAAACGTCGAGCGAGCGCGAGTGTATAAATTCATTATTTTCAAATCGTTTGTTATTTATCATTATTGTTTTTGTTTTTATATGTTTATTTAATATTTTAATGATACAGATTCATTTTAACTTGAAAAGAAAAAACAAAAATACAAATTGCTTTTATTAATTTTTTAAAACTTATTCAGAAAATATCTTTACTTCCACGCCGGAGTTGCTGTTGCGCACCACCCTGTGACATCAGATAATTAATAAGAGAAATCGAAGCCGTCCATAGTGACGAGCCGGGCGCTGTGTCCTCGTTACCCGTCCGTGTATTGTGTAGGTGTACACTTTCATTTTTATATGAAGGCTGTCATTGTATATGAGTGGGAGTAAATTTTTCTCCCATCTCATTAAACAACTTGCACAATGGAGGTATGACCTCCGAATTCTTCTCAGCTGCAGCACAGTCATCCTGCTCTTTCGAATTTCTCCTTCCAACTGAAGCAAGAATGAAACGGCAGAAAAGCTTCGACGGTTCTGGAACAGTCTCAGGTGTTCCATTGAGTAAGAAGGAGGGTTGCTCTATTCATTCGGTTTTCAGAGCCAACAAAGCTCTTCATTCGTCAAAGTCATGGTGCAAAAGGTACCATTTAGAAACCAACTTACCTTTGTTAGTGGGCTTTATTGGGGATCCATCAAGAAGATGATCTGTTATGCATCAATCGCCTGTCACCTGTCTATCACCTATCAAGCAAGGGGGGGGGGTTTCGACTCCATTTTTTTGGGGGGGGGGTTCGACTCCATTTTGTCCAGGGGGGCACGTGACCTGTGACGTCACCATCCTCCATCCTCCACGCGGTGGGAGCTCCTAGAAACCCCTACTCACAAAAAAATCCCCTATCTGTTGAAATTTATTTCTTTTTTCAACTTTCTTTTCTTTTTTGACTTGAACTATTTAGCTTATCAATTTTCATTTACGTTTCAGTTTTCCTCTAGCGCAGGTTCCTTTGGTGTAGCCAAATTTATTACTTTGCATCTTCCCATGATCATATCTTTCATTTTCCTTACAAAACAGTTTTGTCTTAGATTACATTCATTGTCTAGAAATATCTGTTTCACTTGATGGAACCAATTCTCGACAGGTGCATTACTTAAGCGCTGGAAAACAATATCGTTTGAGCCTGGAAGAAACATTCCAGACCACAATGGCACATATTAATAATTAGAACACAGAAAGGCGTAAGTGATTTTTCACAACTTTTCAGGAGAGCAAAAACAAAAATCGGCGCTCTCTTTCTAACTTATTTCCTGAATAATTAAAGTAGTAATTGGGATTAAATTGGTACCATTTTATAGCCGAAGGGCTGTAGTTTTAGACATGATAGCTTCATATCAGTTGTAATTGTTTATTTTAGAGTAACAAAGCAATTAAGTTACTTACGCCTCTTTGGGCCGTGATTGGTTTTAACAAGCGGTCACTTAGGCCCAGACTAGGCCACTTACGCCCCTTTGAGAAAATATTTTCTAAGGGTTATCGATACTTACGCCCATTTATCTTCATAAAGTAAACTTGACTGTTTGTTTAAAATTAAAAAATAAAAAGATCAAACTGCAAAATAGTAAATAGTTTTTTTAACGTATAAAGGATCTATTAGTTTCAGCTAACTGTATATAGAAAACCTGAATTTTTCAATAATACTACAGTAATAAAGTAGATTATAGTAATGAGGGGTAAAATGTTAATGGAAAACACAAATCAGATATAAAAGTCGTATATTGATACAAAATAAACATAAATTGGTAAAATATTAACTAAAGTATCTTTGTCTCTTATGGCACTTTCGTACAGATAAATTATGTTTGTAAACTGTTTTATCATCGTTATAAAAACAAACAATCAGTCTTACGAGTGCAGTTAAATAATTACTATAAAAAGTAAAAGTTTACACTTAAATATTATTAATATCATTATCTTAAAACAATAATTAAAATTATATAAACTAAAATAACAAATCTTCTTACGTTTTATAACAGTACAAATTATCTATAAAAGCTAAAATCTGTAAGAGATTTAGTAGATTACACTTAAATATAATTAAAAACTGTAACTTAAAACCATAAAATCCAAAATAAAAATATTACGTTTTATAATAGTGCAAAATGAATCAATGATTTTTTTTTATATAATTCTTAACTAGTTTATTTGATATAAGTAAAAGTTATGTTACTGTCAGTTTAAAAAAATCAAACGTAATCTAAATTTAATTTGTAGAAAATTTAAATAAAAATCTCCTTAAATACCGGAAAACAAGTAAAACTAAATGGAATCTTTTGTCAAAATTTTTAAAAAGTTGATTAAGCCGCCCAAGTAGAATGATTTGGCTTAAGGTGTATCATAAACCTAAATTAATATATTTTAAGTAGTAACCTTGTAAGGAATCGTCATGGAAAATACTAACAATGTAAATCTTAAGTAATCAAAAAATTAATTGTATAATGGCACTTTAAAAACCAATATGGGAGGTTGGGAGGGAAGATACAAGTCCCCGGCTTTTTTTATTGCATAGCCAATGGCACTGTGGGCAGAATCGCCCTCGCTTTGGCCATGGTAAGGCTCAAAGAATCGGAGTGTTAGAATTTCAATGGGCGAGTTATTAACTGTGTACAACATCATTGCAACAATAATTGTGTTTTTATTTTGTCCTGCACAGCCGTCACAAAATAAGTTTACAACTTTTGTCCCTTGTTTTGCATACTCCATGAGAAACAAAAACACGCAAGACGAAATTTCAGAAGCCCCTCGTCGACTGACCGTTTCATGCCATGTGTAACAATGGCAGTCCTTGGTTGAAAGATCATATATTGTGAAGTTAAAAACTGCAAGGCGACGTTTATAAAAAACTGCACTTTCATTTGTCTTTGGAAGGTATATGACTTGTTGTAAGTCAAATACTGCTGCTACTACTGATTTGTCTTTTATCGATTTCCTTTTGCATTCACTTTTAATTTCTCGTATCTTTACTTTTTCTTCTATGTGTGATTTATATTTTTCTTCCATACTTTTTTTTACAGACTCATCCCCTTCTAGATACATTGTACAGAGTGTACATTTATCTTTCTTGGGGCGGTGAAAACTCAAGTTCATTTCATTAAAAACTTTAGCGTATGTTGTTATGCTAGCTACTGTCTCGTTGGGATGTTCCTCACAAAACATTCTATACATTTTGCTAATATTAAGGTCTTACTGTAGATACTCTTTAGCTGAATGAGACCGAACATAATGTGACTCTACTCGGTCAAATTTGTTTATGTGGTCAATAATGGCTTATCTAAGTTGTTTGTCTTTTTCTATAACAGAGGGATAGCGACCACCTCGTTTTTCAGGTTCCAACACACCCGTTTTCTGTATTTTTTCTAGAGATGTTCTAACAGATTTTTCACTAACTGCAAGTGTATTAATAAAAAACACTTTGCACACAGGAACGGCTATACCAACCAAAGGCAGTGAATATTTTACTGTGTTCTGTCTCCTAGACGAATCTGATTTAACCAAGCATCTCTTTTTCTGCTCCACAACAGCATACCTTCCAATGTACTCTCTTTGAAGAGTCAAATCTCCCATACCATAAAATGCATCAAAAATCTTTTTTCTATCGTCTTCAGTAAACTCACAGCATTTCTTCCCTTGCCTTTTGCAAGCCTCACCCTTGCATCTTTCTCTTATACATTTAGGTGCAACTAAGTTGTAAGACTTATTGTGTTGAGTATAACCTTGTCCAGTGTTTCGTCTTTCTTTTGTCAGTTTTTGTTTGTTTACTCTTTGTTTCTTAGGTCGAGGTTCTTCTCTTAGCGACCCTTCCATTGCGAAGTCTTCAGGAGTAGATGTCTTATTTTTCGTGATTGGGGCTATTTCTTCATTGGATGTGGTGTTATGATTTGAACACAAATCGTCTTCGTCAAAATGTTTAAAACAAAGAAGAGCAAGGCATTTCACACAGGTAGCAAAGATTTCATCTTCGCACCGCTTCGTTTCACAAGTTGGGTTTACTTCGGGGGGCAAGTCTTTTTGAGCGTTGTTGTCACTTTCCTTGTGATGAAATATTTGTTGTTTTAAAGGTTTAAGGGGTTTAATTTTTCTCTTTATATGCTTTTTCTTTTTCCGGGGTGACTCATATTTTTCATCAATACTGGTGTCACTGTCACTTTTTGCATGACCACATAACTCAGCTTTGTAATGTTTTTTACATACCAACTGATTACATGAACAGTTTTCAGTGCCTTCATTTTTACATCTCTTTATTTGACAACGTATTGAGAAGTTTGGGTCCACAAAACTGTCATCATTTTCACTTCCACTAAATAAAGCTGAATATTCTTCTGGGTCATCCACAATTTCCTCTTCTAGTTCGTGAAAATCAATTAAAGTCTTGTTAACATCTGAATTTTTCTTCTTTAAAAAATCTGTTTTCAGCTTTGCTAATGGCACATAGTCCCTCAGTTCATCGCTGTCAGAAATATCCAAGTCACTGTCGTCGGAGCAGTCGTAGTCAATAACAACACCATAATACCACTTGTTTTTATGTAACATTTTCACCTCCGTTCCTTCTTTAATTTTTTCCTGTTCATTCACTAATTTTAGGTCCTTCTTTGAGACAATGTTTCGTGTCCCATTCCTCCATTCAACAAGCACATCCATTTTTATTTATTTTTTAGGACTACGTATTGCTTCACAGTATTTACGTTAACCTGAAACAAAATTATATTATGTTACAATAATATCACTTACGCCCCTTGCAGCTATGATATACATAACATGTGCTGCCAAACCTGTAGTCCTGTCACAAATAGGCGTATGTGCACTTGCGCCCCTTGCATCCACAACTACCGATTCCAAAATCTAACCACAAACAGACTTAAGTGCACTTACGTTTTTCTGCGTTTAGAAAAAAATGGTCTAAATCACTTACGCCCAAGAGCTAAATCGCTATATCTCTGAAACGGCTTGAAATTCAATTACGCCCGTTTGAGACATGAAAGAGCACATCAAAAGATGTCCATTGAAGACATAATCTCAATTTCGCCATTTTGTCACTTACGCCACTCTGTGTTTTGACGGTCAATATGGAGCGTATCGAACGTGTAGATTGACCAATTGAGTGTTATAATCTTTATTGCTCCAAGCCTTCTTGTATTCGTCACTTTTTGGCTCACTATCATGATCATTTTTGAAACCATTCTCTTTAGTAATTGACTTCATTAATATTTGTGACTCAGCAATAAGATTTCATATTTAAATTTCAGTTTTGCGTATATCGTCATTGAACGGACTTTTCTTGTACATACCATCTCTTTAGCTAGAATATTTTTCACCTGGCTGTATGTCGTCCCGATTTTCAATACTTGGTGTTGTCTCATAACCTTCAATTGCAGTTTTCAATAACTCGTCATCGGAAGGAATTCCCTCACATAACTTTGCCAATTTACCAAGAGCATATAGTCCTATAACACATTCTTTTTCATTTAGCAGCAAACGAATAGTAAACCAGTAAATTTACTTGATCTTTTCTTGGTTATTATGATTGATGATTAAGCAAATAACTTGAAGGAAAAATTGTTTTATCTCAAACCATCTTCTTTCGGCATGTTCGATGTAACTGTTTTAAGAAATTCAGTTGCATTTTCTACAAAGTGACAAACGCAAAGATGTACTGTAACCACAGGTTGTATTATGTTCTCTTTCTTTGAATTTTTTTTGTGGCAACCTGTTTGATATGTCACTATTTTCATTTCGTTTCACTGTAACATAACTGCATTGATCAATGCCCAACTGTAATCTAACACAATCTTTTTATATGGTGGTCAATTTCCATTTCGAATCAGGAATCTCAAATTTAATACCCAAAGTCCAATAGATTCAGTTCTGTGATTACATGTCAAACATTCAGCAGCAGGTATAGTATTCCATTTCATACATTCGTTATTTAGTATTTAAGTATGTGTTATTTGTGCTATTATGTTCGACAGTTAAATGATTAATATGCTCTTTCAATAACTTTGCCCTATTCCCCATAATAATTTGTTCATTACCATGTGTGTTGCCCAAATATAAAAACATTTATTTACTTACTTGTGCCCATAATTTAATAGTACCTGGTGGACCGAGCCTTGCTCGGTGTTATTTCATGTTTACGAGTTCATCCAGTTACTATAAAATATTTCAATGTCATAAAATTGATAAATGGAAACATTTTTTATTGCTCCATGGACTCTTCATCCCAATTGCTGTATTTTCCCTTGATGGCTGTAGATTCCAAACAGCTGTTATGATTACTTCATTTGTTTACACTTTCCTTGTTTATTTTCGTTGCCATCTCGGCAACTCATAAGGCCAATGTTAAAATTTTACAACTTTAAAATTCGATTTATTACGTTAAAAGATTTTCTCTGGCCAAGTAATCTGCATAAAAGACGTTTTTGAGTCATAAATAGCTTATTTCCAGACTTAGAAGGAAATCCTCGGAGCCGTTTTTGAGATCTTTGTGCAAGCATACAAGCAAGCACGCACGGCCGGACGATAACATTGCTCATATAAGAGTATAGGATAGGTCTATATCACTATTACCCTCCTCAGAAAGAAAATAATTTATAAGATAAGAATATTAATTTGCATTCATTAATAATCCCATCATCAAATATTCACCAATAATTTAGTATCAGAATTTCCTATATATCAATATAATATATATATGTAAAGAGAATTGCAATAAATAAAATTTAATATAATACTAGATTAAAAAATAGTCCTGAAGGAATCTAAATTTAGTGTTCAGTGAGTAATTTATATTAACATATGTGTTCAACAATGTGATCATCAAGATTGACAGCAAGAAAGACTCTGGAGGAGCTCTTCTCTTCAAGATCTGGTGGTGTATAGAAGCTTTTGTAGGTCACAGTACCTAATTAATGCAAATTATCCCCAGTAATGGACTAGGACGTTGCATTTCCCTAGGACCATTTAGTAGGGCTGATTGCTCAAAGAAATACCACAGATTAAAGTCATTTCCCTTTTTAAACATTCACAAGAAGAGTGGTATGAGCGAAGAACTTTTGTAAGCTGGTGTGGTAATATCCTCCATTTTGTATAAAACCCAAGCTCTAAGCCAAAAGGACAATTTGAACAATATTTTATAACATTTATCTGAAGAAATAACATATTAGCCTATTGAAATAAAAAAGAGACTATATTTTCCAAATTTAAGTTAATAATTTTATTACAATCAGTAAACTCAGTGCAACAATTGGAATTTCCTGAAGGGACAAACCCAAAATTTCATAAGAAATATCTATTACTTATTTACCTACAACTCAATTGAATTTAATTTGAACTCATTATTCTTATTTATCTTAATATTATTCAAGACAGCACGAACACCCTTCCCTGAGATTGAGAATCAGAATACAAAGAGGCATTACTGTAAAAAAAACTTTATTTTATTATATTTAAACCTTGTAAAGAAAAGCCATATGTTTCCCCACTATTGTAAACCAATTGTTGTTAACCCTTCTAGAGTCAAATGTCAGCCATTGTTTCAAGTCAATAAACTTATCTTATAAATTATATTTATTTGTCATTATTCTAGTAAAGAAACCTAGGATTACACTTACCTTGGTTGAAGACAATAGGAATCATTTATTTAATAAGATCAAGCCAAGCGTGGGTTGTAAGAAAACAACCAAAATAATTTTGTACTTAGTAATAACGGATAGAGCAAGCCGAGGGCAACATTTCATTCAAACACGAACCGAAAGAGCAGTTTCTTTACTTATTAATTCAAAAATTAAAGGTCTTAAAAACAAAATAGGCTTTAGGCGATAAAGAGATTACAAATATGGCGCAACCAACGTGCTGGCTTGAATAATAGACAGTAGCCTAAAAAATAATAGCCTAGAATTATTGCAATTCTCACCTAGTTTAAGTCGTAATTTTAAGGTATTTATTGTTAATTGTCCCCGTAATACCATTTCCCTAACTTAATAATATATTTAAGATTAATAATTAACCAATCAATAAACGTAACGATCGTGAATTTAGTTGAAAATGTCGAATAATCGCTATAACTTACGGCCTACACGAAAGTACACAAGAGACGCCATTAGCTCGAGCTCGGAGGAGGAGAACGTTCAAGCCGACGGCCATCTTGACACCGATATTGACAGAGACGCTGAGCGAACCGCTGACGTCACTGACACACAGAGTAGCATGGAACGCGACGACCAATCGCAGTGCACGGATCAACCAACATTACCCATTCCTCACGTACTGTCTGCAGACGACACACTACTCACATTCACAGCTGGCACACCACAGAATTTGAGAATAAGCGATCCCAGCATTCCACCGGTGAGTCGCACACAGCCGATCACACCCGAACGTCCACGAGACGACCCGAACACTGCCGGAGCCCGCCAAACCGAATCATTTCAAACGGAAACGGAGAATAGCGATATTGTACCGACTCAGGAAACAAATCTGACGACAACTATGACACCCGCAGCGGATATTAACACATTAATTGCACTAATTGCGACATTAGGAAAAAATTGACCAAAGTAAAGTTGAAATGACTCAGAAAATTGATCAAATTCACAAGAAAATCGATCAGAGCAATTTCGAAATTAATCACAAAATTGACCAGACAGAATCAAATTTAATTGAGATCGTCAATACCAAAATCAACGAAACTTATAGGGAACTTCAAACCCAAATCAAAGAAACTAAAGAAGGTCAAGACGAGATGAAAATTAAAATTGACTCAATTGAACGAGCACAAAATATTCAAAAGGAAGAAAATAACCAAATAAAAAAAGAATTAATTTTCCGAATTGACGAGTCGCAGAGTAAAATGAAACAATTCGTCATCGAGGCTATGAATCAACAGCAGACTGAATTCGAAAATGAGAATAAATCATATAAGGAGAGCATTACATCAGCTATAACAGAGCAATTAGGCGAACATACAAATAAGATCGATGAGAAAATCGAAAAACTAAACATACAAACCCAAAATGAATGCGAACAGCATGCCAAAGCGAACCTCGAAACAATCAAAAACGAAGTCTTACCAAAATTAAGCCTACAAACAAAGATGATCGAATCACAGCAGGTTGAAATTCATAATTTAAATCAAAACTTAAATGAATGCAAGGCGGAAGTTGACCAAATGAAATTGTCCAGTCCAATGTCTAGACACATGGGTCCTATCCAAGTCATTTGTACAGGAAGTCAAGGAAACGACCAGCAATTACCAAAATTTAATGGACGCGGCGGAAACCCTAAAGAATACCTGGGAAGACTGAGGAGATATTACGAAAAGGGATTGGAGAGAAATGCAAATATCGACCCTACAGAATACCTCAAAGATATATTAGAAACATCTTTTGAAGGTCCGGCATCCAGATGGCTACAATTAATACGCCAAGACATACATGATTGGGATCAGTTTACACGAGAGTTTGAAATGAAATATTGGAGCCAAGCAGTACAGAAGGGCATTAAAGCAAAGATCGAAGCAGAAAAATACAGAAGCAATGGAACATTAAGTAGAACTGAATATCTAACCGAACGAGTATTATTACTACAGTCAATGACACCCAGCCTAACTGAGGAAGAAATAGTAGCACTGATGGCAGAGAGATTCGACCCAATAATCCAGGACAGCGTCAGCGTTCAAAATATAACTACAATCCGAAATATGGAAAAATTATTGCAAAAGGAAGATATAAAAGAAGGACCGAGGCGTGCCAAAAACTATCACAACAACAATCAATCGAACAACACCAGATCAACAGAAAATCAAAACCAGAACAATCAATCATATAAACACGAACAACAAGTAAACCGGCAAGCATATCAACCAAAATTTAACCACAATCAACAACAGCGAAGTGACTATACACGAAACCAAAACAATTACTATTCTGGCTACAGTCGAAATAACAATCATTATAATGGGAAGTATCAGAACAACAGATACCATGACAGCAAACCATACCAAAAAGAACAGCAACCACAGAGATACCAAAGACCGGATCAATCGTTCCAACAAAGAAGGCAATATCCGACAGAGGAACAAAGTCAAATATGCGCCATGTACGCACAAAACCCGGACTTGAGGGACCCGCAGCAGTACCAAAACAGCCCGAATAACAGCCCAAGTAATAGCCAAACACCTCCACCTCAAATGCAACAACAGAGGTCGGAAAACGACTCGGCGCTGTAAACGACGACCGAGATCTTGAGGTGAAGTTGCGGCTAAATTCCTCATTGTATACAGCGCCAGAACATAACACACTCGGTCAAACAATGTACCAAATAAATCACATGCAGACAAATAATATCTTATGTGATAAAGAATTTCTACTCGAAGAAGAGCCTAATAATGAACAACAAAATAATTTCACCAAAATAAATTGTCCTGAAATCAACATAACTCTAAATCACATTAACGTGAATGCATTAATTGACTCAGGATCATCAATCACATGTATAGCTGAAAATTGGTTTAATGAAAACAAATCTAAGTTACAACCTTTTGAAGAATTCCCAGTAAATAATACAGTCATCAAAACAGCGGTTGGAGAAAAGTCTAAACGTGTTTCCCGAATAATATACATACCAACAGAAATCAAGGGACACACGAGATTAACAGAATACTTAATAGTACCGAATTTAATCAAGCCAATAATCTTAGGAGTCGATGTTCTATCTGATCTCAAAATGGAATTGAATTTTGATACTAATGAAATCAGTTTGCAAATAGATAATAATCCAGTGGTAATGAAGTTTAATATGTGTCATCATGAAGGACAAATATGTCAAATAATTGTTGATAATAGCCATAGGCCAAATAATATGTATAATAATGTTGATGATATGATGTACGAAAATGTACCATATGATAATAATAAAATTTATAATGAACATGATAGCACAGCTCAAAACTTCAAGAAAATGCAAACTAGTCCAACAGCAGACAGCACATTGACACGTGAAGAAATAAATAAATCATTGGCAACAAACAGCTGTATCAATCAAGATGAACAAAATATATTAAGTGGATTGTTAAATAAGTACAAACACGTTTTCTCCGAACAACCAGGAATTTGTAATAAATATTCTCATGAGTTACGAGTGAATAATCCTCAACATTTTAAGAGTACTATGTATCCAGTACCACAGCAATACCAGGATGCAGTTCAAAAAGAAATCGAGGCGAAGAAGAATTATTAGGACCCTACCACATATCTGCGTTGAAAAGGTACATAGAACCTATTAATGAAGAACAAGCTGTAGACAATGAAGAAGAAGCCGACAACTGAATCTCAAGATATAAATAAAAACAAAGTGATAAACAGTGTAGTGCAAAAAAAAAAATATATAGAGGAGATTGACATGAACCTTAACCGCGAGTGCGTGATTATTTATTTGTCCATATATCATATTTATAATGAACTATGCGATTTAAAAGTGTGAAATAAACAATGTCAAATACAAAATAAAATAGACAATAAACAATGAACAGTGCGTGTAAATGAACTATAATTCCTGTACAACCGCTAAAGTCATTCAAACCCCTCTTTAAACCCATAATAGGCCATGAACGATCGTAATCCCTCATAAAATAATAATACTGTATAAAATATTTCATAGTTGAATATCTTAGTTATAAGTTAGTTAATCATGAAGAATAATCACTCATTTAATGTATCTCATACCTAGCTTTAGTAATTTTCACACTAAATGATTCATGTATTCCATTTCATACTTGTTCGAAATCAGTATTAATTTCATGTCATACAGATTTCTGAGGAGGTATTTATAGTATTCCATTTCATACATTCATTATTTAGTATTTAAGTATGTGTTATTTGTGCTATTATGTTCGACAGTTAAATGATTAATATGCTCTTTCAATAACTTTGCCCTATTCCCCATAATAATTTGTTCATTACCATGTGTGTTGCCCAAATATATAAACATTTATTTACTTACTTGTGCCCATAATTTAATATAGGTCTATATCACTATTACCCTCCTCAGAAAGAAAATAATTGATAAGATAAGAATATTAATTTGCATTCATTAATAATCCCATCATCAAATATTCACCAATAATTTAGTATCAGAATTTCCTATATATCAATATAATATATATATGTAAAGAGAATTGCAATAAATAAAATTTAATATAATACTAGATTAAAAAATAGTCCTGAAGGAATCTAAATTTAGTGTTCAGTGAGTAATTTATATTAACATATGTGTTCAACAATGTGATCATCAAGATTGACAGCAAGAAAGACTCTGGAGGAGCTCTTCTCTTCAAGATCTGGTGGTGTATAGAAGCTTTTGTAGGTCACAGTACCTAATTAATGCAAATTATCCCCAGTAATGGACTAGGACGTTGCATTTCCCTAGGACCATTTAGTAGGGCTGATTGCTCAAAGAAATACCACAGATTAAAGTCATTTCCCTTTTTAAACATTCACAAGAAGAGTGGTATGAGCGAAGAACTTTTGTAAGCTGGTGTGGTAATATCCTCCATTTTGTATAAAACCCAAGCTCTAAGCCAAAAGGACAATTTGAACAATATTTTATAACATTTATCTGAAGAAATAACATATTAGCCTATTGAAATAAAAAAGAGACTATATTTTCCAAATTTAAGTTAATAATTTTATTACAATCAGTAAACTCAGTGCAACAATTGGAATTTCCTGAAGGGACAAACCCAAAATTTCATAAGAAATATCTATTACTTATTTACCTACAACTCAATTGAATTTAATTTGAACTCATTATTCTTATTTATCTTAATATTATTCAAGACAGCACGAACACCCTTCCCTGAGATTGAGAATCAGAATACAAAGAGGCATTACTGTAAAAAAAACTTTATTTTATTATATTTAAACCTTGTAAAGAAAAGCCATATGTTTCCCCACTATTGTAAACCAATTGTTGTTAACCCTTCTAGAGTCAAATATCAGCCATTGTTTCAAGTCAATAAACTTATCTTATAAATTATATTTATTTGTCATTATTCTAGTAAAGAAACCTAGGATTACACTTACCTTGGTTGAAGACAATAGGAATCATTTATTTAATAAGATCAAGCCAAGCGTGGGTTGTAAGAAAACAACCAAAATAATTTTGTACTTAGTAATAACGGATAGAGCAAGCCGAGGGCAACATTTCATTCAAACACGAACCGAAAGAGCAGTTTCTTTACTTATTAATTCAAAAATTAAAGGTCTTAAAAACAAAATAGGCTGTAGGCGATAAAGAGATTACACAGGCAAAATAGATTCCTGAGTTCTAAAAATCAATGCATAGTGCAGTACTCTTTATCCTCACATTGCGGTATTTTATGCACAACTGATCCAGTAGCATCTATGTGAGGTGTGAATTCCATTTTCGATGCGTTCTCATTTCTTGCTTTTTCCAAAAATTTGATGACATCTCTTGTATACATCATAGCCTCCAGGGGGGGGGGCAACACGTTTTAAATATTGAGTTTCAGGTGATTTTTATTCATATTCCCGCATTAAATATAGGTATATAATTGGATTTTTGTGCAGAACACCCACTGCTAATGCTTCAGAATTTGTTGCACGAAAACACTGTCTGACTTGACCTTGAACTTCACACCTCCTTGGCATATTCTTTCGCACAATTTAGTCGATCGAAGGTCGGACTCTTGTTCAGCAACTCATTCTTCATAGTGTCTCTGGCAACCCCACTAAACTCTCTCGTTTTTTGTGTTTTTTTTAATGAAGACATTCCTGTACATTTTAAACACATTAACAAGAACATCATTCCAATGAGGTAATGTGTACTAATGAACTTAAATGAAGTCCGGTTTTTTTGGTCGCAATAAGCATAAATTGACTAGATCTGTGTCATGATAGCATTACCCTAGTGGAAATGGTCAATAGAGATCATTAAAAAAAATGTAGTGATATCACTACGTATCACTACAGCCTATTGATTTTTGCCATTAAACTGAAACTGAGGTTAAATAAACCATACAAACAAACAATGAGTTATATTTAATCAAATCATTTATTACTTATTCATTTAATTTTATAACATTCAACTTCTTAATTTATCGAGGTAATAAGTTAAAAACAAACTTAGTCTTTAATTATTTTCCTTTTAAGTGTTGCTATCTTTTGTGCAATGTAATGGTTAACACTTGCACCTCTGAGTTCGACTTCTTCCTTTGTAGCCTCTGAGTTTTCTTCCAGGATTCGTTGTTTGAACACTTCTGGGAACAAAAATAATTTGTACTAGAAATACCTTTTGAGACAGCCTTAGTGATGATTCATGATGAAATATTATAATTCATCGCCGTTCATTGTATGCACGAAGTAGAACAACATGGCCCCGAGAAACAGCGGATATTCAACATCCTTTGCAGGGTAGCTTTAGTTAAATCGATATAATATTTAAAAGTGTGGATTTATTGAGGCATCTGACATTCTTCATATATTAATGATGTCTTTCTGTTATATTACAGTATACCTCGGATTATCTGGATTAATGTGGCTGAACACGATCCGGATAATCCGAGATCGTTACAATATCGCCTAAATAGCGATCGCGTACCTTAGCCCCTGCTAAATTGATGCTGCAACCGGCGTTTCAAGACTGTTCAACCGCTCAACATGAGGTTTTATAGCGATGATCCATTAAAGCCCACCGCCCCAAGAGTAATTTGGGACTGAGCTCAGTTTGGTTTAGCGGGAAGTTTGGAATAAGCAGATAATGGATAAATCCAAAGTATGTTGAAGATACTGAACAGCAATCATGATATGAAAGCCAGACGAAGGATAGCAATCGCCGTTTCCGACCGGCAGAGATTATCTAGATCTGCGACTGCTGTTCATAAAGGAATTAAAGCATAAAATCCTTAGATAATTCAGTTCGATCAAGTTTGCGGCTTAGAGTAGGCCTATATCACTTGTATGGTTAAAACTCAAGGCTTTGCTTTTATTTTATATAGGCCTACAGGAATCATTTGTGAACATTTATCTTTTGCTGTTTTAGAGTGAATTTTTGAGCTTTTATGGAGTTACTTACGTTTCAGTTGGTCAGATTTTTTTGGAGTCAACATTTTTTTTGCCTCCGGATCTTTCACCGCATTACACTTTCTCCCAGTCACGCTCCTTTTTTCGAGATCTGGCTCCCCCAAGAGAGTTGCCAAGTTTTTGGCGTACTGGGAATCCCCAGCCTTCCCCCCTTTTACCGTATTGCCAAAATCAACTTCTCTGGGGGAATCATGGAAATGTCAGATGAAGCCTGAAAAGCGGGAAACTAAATTGATAACACATTCAAACCAAAACTGATTCATTGAAAACCTGAAAATCAAAGATAAGTTTTAAAGAGCCATACAAAATTTAAGAACATTTCTTAGTTACATCAACTCAACAAAAGAAGTTACCTGTTTAAATTTATTGTGCACTACAGAAGACAGTCTGTAGTCCACGGTTATGTGAACCACCATGTTATCGTAGGTTAACACATTCAGCCCGACGGAAGTCAACAGTCAGTTTTTCTACTTTCCATAATCCTGACGTGCGCCACCAGTGGCGCATTGCAAACTTTCCAAAACTCCGACGTGTACCACCGGTGGCGCACTGTTCCCATTTGATTCAATGCTTTTTTACAGCGCTTTCGGAGCTTTGCTGGGTTTAATTGTTGGTGTGTTCGTATTTTAGGGTAGTATAGACACATCGTGGCCACCGGTGGCGCACGTGTAAACTTTTTATAAAAAAATAAATGTTGAAAATATTAAGGTGATGTAAAAACGCCCAAAATGGCGGAAGGGGCGTAAGAAGGCCCGGGAAGAGTTTTACTCGTCGTTTGCCACTTCGCCGCCTGCCGCGCCATCGGCAAACCATGCGTGTGCCACCGGTGGCGCACATTGGGTTGGCTGGCACGTCGGCCCGTGGTGATTTCAGTATGCCCACCGGACGACGCGACGTCCGCTACCGGTGGTACACTATTAAAATTTATTAATTTCACTCAAATCAGCTATTTTAGGTATACTCAAGGTACAATCTACAGATATTTTTAAAATTTAGTTAAAAGTACGACTTAGGTTAGTATTGAATTTTTAGTCAGTTTATCGATTATTGCAACACCCTTTTAATAAGTTCTAAAATTCAGTCGTGTACCACCAGTGGCGCACGTCGGGATGAACATGTTAAAAGGGTTGTTTAAGTTATTGAGCCGGATGCTAATAATTTTTTGTTTAAATATACTCTAATTTCTAAACAAGATTCGATCAAACTATAAACAGCAACAAAATGACATAACTATAATATAAACCATCTTATCGAAACCCCGCTAATCTGAATTTGCCTGCCGCTTTAGAATAAGAGTGCAATATATTGGTAGTCTGAACTAGGGTCGGTCTAAATTTGTTCAGGTTTTGCAATGTTTGACTGTAATCTGTGTAAGTAATGAGAAGTAAAAACAATAATTTTATTTTTTAGCGAATTTCCCCTATAGGGAAGAAGCTGTTACCGTAGTACTCATGGTAAGACTTAAGACGCAGACCATGATAACTTTTCGTTTTGGGGCCCCCAGCAGCAAAAAACACCGTTCGTTCGAATTTATATATATATATATATATACGAGGTACAGTCAAAAAGTTCCCGGAATGAATTTTTGTAGACTTTTAGTGCGATCGCCAGCGGGAAATTCGCCTTGCAGTTGTTGGTACGACTCCTGGGGAGGGCATATCGGTAATGTGGGTATAGCTGACTTGCCGCAGTGCAGCATTGGAAAGCGCTTTTTGTGTACCTGCATGTCCAAAATGTCGGATTTCTTTGTTAAGTGAACAAATTCGATGCATGTTCAAATGATCATAAAGAAACACTTCCATGTGATAAATTCACCTGAAATGCAATTTCATCGATTGTTAATTTCCGAGTTTCATGCACAACTTGTCGTACTCGCTCAATGTTTTCGTCATTAACTGATATTTGAAGGTCGTCCACTACGAGGGTCATCCTCAATGCTTTCACGGCCTTCACGGAACCGTTTGTGACACTCCTAAACTTGACTTTTCTTCGTCACCTCTTCTACATTAGCTTGAATTAACAACTCAAGAGTCTCACTATGTGATTTTAAGTTAAATACAGAACTTAATGTTCGCGCGCTGGTCATGAAATACCATTTTTCAAAATTCGACAATGTAGACTTGCAGGAACACGAAAAGGGCTTTCCAGTGCTGCACTACGGAAAGTTAGCTATACCCTCACTACCGATATGCCCTCCCCAGGAGCCGTACCAACTAATGCAAGTTGAATTTCCTTCTGGCGATCGCGCTAAATGTCTACAAAAATTCATTCCGGGAACTTTTTGACTGTACCTCATATATATATATATATGTCTGTCAACACGATAGCGGCCGTAAATATGGTCCGATCTTAATGAAATTTGGTACAGACGTGTAAAGTGGCAATCACTCGGACGAGTTCGTGAACCAGCCCAATCAGACCACCGGAAGGGGGGGTAAAGGGGGATAAACCCCCCAAAAATGGGTTTTTGAGTTGTTTGTATAGAAAAATAAAATTCATCGAATTTTCGTTTGCACCATTGAATTCAGCTCAAAAAAACAAACAATTTAGTATTTTGAATCACTGCTCTATGTCCATTGGTTACCGAGATATTGAAAGTGGTAAACACAGTTTCCCAATGTTAACCTTATGGGAAATTAGTAAAATTCTATATCTCGCTTATTTCTCAACATATCTGGATAAAACTTTGTGGCCTCATCTAAATGAGATCTAATGTTTAATAGTCTAAAATCACCAATATTTCCTTTTTTCGTGGCAGCAAACCTGCATACTCATTCCCCATGTTATTCTTATGGAGCTTACAAAAACATGTCAATTCTCGCTATGTTGGCTTGAACTATGTTCTTTTACAACTGAAATTCGCTTAGTATGCAGGTCTGCTGCAACGGGTTATTTTTTAAATGAACAGAACTTTGAAAATATTGAGCAGACAGGCAAAACAAAATAGACTGAACCCTGTCAAGACCACGTTATACTACTGGACCAAAATTTCTCTCACCTTTTTTTAATAATTCTAATAATATTGATTTACTGATAACAGAAAGAGTTTTTATTTTATCAAGGACTTGCCTATGGTACTTAAAAACCTCTGCAGAAGTTAATATTAAGCCTAATACCATTTTCAAGGATTTTAATTTAAATAAATTACTATTTAGTAGCCTATATGAGATTTATCAGTAAACTAGAGTAGAATGTCACTTACAGTTGAAGGCTGAACTGCTGCCACTTCAGCAAGAAATGGCAGCTCATCTCTCACTATCGTTGTAGTCTCATCTGAAACTGTGGATGTGGTAGTTTCAGGAGTTTTCTGCTGAAGCTGGTCCATAGCCACGCTCTCTGCGAGACTGGCTGGAATCCGCAGGACGGAGGGCTTTTGGCGGTGGAAAGTGGCTTGTGCGGTGTTAGAGCTGATTTTGTAGGTTTGGATTTTTCAAGGTTGGATTTCGGTTCCAGTAAACGTTGCTCTTGTAGTGCTAGGTTTAGCACTGTTAGATGCTTTTTCTTTCATTTTTTTACATTTTGCTTCAAGGTCTCTGTACTTTTCTGTTTCCTTTTTTCTTATACTCTTCTAACTCTTGTTTTAATTTGCTGTACAACCTTTTCGGAACAACATCATCATCCGTGTCCTTCAATAGTGATATGAAGCTATCATTACTATCTTCGAAAAGTGATGATTTCTGCTTGGTAGTTTTTTCTTCTTAATTTTATGAAGGTCTATGAACTTCTGCACATTTATTTCATCTGCTTTTCTCTTCATAGCCTTCTGAGCTTTGACTTCCTGAAATAATCAATAACAATTATGAGTGAAATAATTATAATACAATGTATTTTCAACAACAAACCACAGAGGTTAGAATAACTTTAAACAAAGTAGGTATTAGTAAAATCACTGATAAAAAATGAAGTTGCATTGTGTATAGCCCATACTATTTTATGGTTTGTATTATTTACTTGCAAAAAATGCTTGATTTATGTACACAGACGTTTTCCTAGTGCATGTAATTTATACTTGCTTATTGGAAATAAAATTCTGATTCTGATTCCATATATTACATACACACCGACTTTCGGGTGTACTGTGACATGACAGATTATGGGCACACGACTCAAGTTTAATTGACCATACGACAATAGTTGTGACGGATTGCGACTTACGCTGGTCCATAAAGCCAGTGTTGCAGTATACCCCCGAATATTTCGTGTTTATAGATTCTGTTGCTTTATAAGGGCATGGCTTTTCATCTTCAATTCAAATTGTCATTGGTTTGGCAAATCACAGTTAAAATTTTAAAAAGAGTGGTGCAAATCACCACAAAAATTACTGATTTTGGCTTTGATAAAACTAGGTTTTAATAATAAGGTACCCAACAAAAATTATTGAAGAACCTTGAAAAAGCTGTTTCGACAATAATATTACAATATTACTTTATGTACTTAGGCCCTACATAAAGTCGGTGTATGTGTAGTGCCCCTATGTTTGTGATGTTGTCTAGTAATTTACTTGTACACATGTATGAATTTTGATGTAAGAACTATTTACATTATTACATTAGAATAGGGTAGTATATTTCATGAAACTTATCCTGGAAGGTTTTTTCCAAAGGAAAAAATATCAGCTGATCAAAGCAAAAACACGAACAACTGATGACACTAGCTGGCCTTTTCTTCACTAGAGTAGGCCAGAAAAAAAAAACACTAAGCCTGCCAAAAATCAGCTGTATTCCCAGCAATATGACGAAAGGGTTAGGCCTACATAACTATAAAATAAGACATCCAAGCTTTTTCTTCTAATTTGCATACTTTAATAATAATCAGATCTTTGTAAGTTAATGTATAGGCCTAATAGAGAAGAAACAAGAAATCATAAGATAAAGTAAAAATCAAGGTTTGCATTCATCGTAGAGGCTTGAATACAAATAATCATTTTTGCCTACGGGGCAAAAAAATGTAATTAGTAGTTGAACCACTGATTTATCAAATATGTCTCAGCTAAAATTAGGAAATGTTAGGTTTATTTTTCAATCAATAAAATATGAAGCTTGGTCAAATTAATTTATTTTGAAATTACTTTAGGCCCACCTATTTTCTATTTTTTTGTTCACTTGGAGTAGGCAGATCATCTGTTTCCTTTTCAGTTAGAAATTTGCTAGCAGTGTGCTTCACTCTAGTTTTAGCGAGTTCCTCTGCCATCTTCTCCTCAGTTTCTGTGAAAAATTATTGTTATTAGTAAACCATTTATTCTTTCATTAAAGGTCATCTTTTAGGTAGGGTTATTATTATTTGAATATATTGGGCTACTTCCCAACTTGAGGTATGTGGAATTTGTCCAATTTGTGCAAAGATTTGAGAATACGGTCGCCTAAATCCTCTTGTTTTACACATAAAAGCACACGAATACAACACAGTACACTTATACCACAATTATATTTACCACCTACGTTTCGTGAAACAAAAAATAACGTTTCCAGTTTTCTTCTTAAAAAACTTATATTTAAGTTTTTTAAGTTAAATAAAACAACCACCTTACTTATTTAACTACTTACTTACCGCCTTACTTACTTAACTACTTACTTGGCACAATGAGCCAACCGCCTGACAAGTTAGGGTGGGACGCAGGACGACTGCCTGAAGAGTCGTCGGGCGGTGGACTCGGTTGCACGGTCAAAAAGTTGTTTAAGGACCCCCTTAGAAAATGGCAAACGTTTTTTGTTTCCCGAATCATTGGGTGTAAATGTACTTAAAGTTCGTGTGTTTTTAGGTGTAAAACAAGAGGATTTAGGCTATTCTCATATCTTCGAAAAAATTGGACAAACACCACTACCTGAAGGTGGATAGTAGCCCAGTAATATTCAAACATTATTTTCTTAACAACCAAAAATATTTACTTTACGTAAGTTGTGACATTTGATTTAAAGGACAGCTTTGTAATAGGGAACCCAACAATAAAGAGGACAAAATTGTTGTAAACAAAAATTTATATAAATATGGTGAATAAATTACCTCTAAAGATAACCAGAATACTTAGGCCTAGGGCGAAAGAAACACCAGTGAATATCTGTCTAGAAACAAACTAAACACATTAATTATGTCTCAAAGTGTTCGCTGCGCCACTTAGAAGAGCGACATTTCTGTATTCTAGCAACACGTTGCAAATGATTGAAAACCTGGCCTCATGCATTAAAGGTACATGAAATTGGCGCGGGTGCATCGCTGCATGGCGTTCTTGCAATTCCAACAATGTTCCCCTGAGCGTCATATGGTGATCCCTGCTGCGAACGTAATAAACTGAGAAATTTTATATTTATTGTGAGGAATAACGCTCAGCACCATGCAAGGTTTATATTTACGACAATTAATTAGTGGGTATTATAAAACGCTCCACTTTCTTCTTAGGTCTACAGTTTATAGCCAACTGATATCATAAAATTTCAAGAGATCCTAGACTATTAAGAGCTAGCCTACATCTAGATCTAGTTAGTTAAAAAAAAGCTAAAATACATATAGGCTAGGTAAAGAAAACCTCCCAATAACTTACCTGCCCACTTCAGTACAATTGCTTTGTAATAACCTGAGCCGTCTTCTTCTCTTTCTTCCACAGATGTAAACTGGGGAACCGAAAAACTTCCAATATTTTTGGGGGACCAATAAACTTAATAGACTAATCCAGGAGACCAGTCTTTAACAACAAATTTATCTACAAATGAAATTGGTCTTACAAATGTTGTCATCGAGATATTTTACAAAAGCATACATGAAGGGAATGGACTTAGCTATACCAACAGTAACTAAACACTTAATCTGTATAAAAGCCAAAAACGGTTGACTGACTCGCTGATCACAGTTCTAAAAAACTATAAGGCTATAAGCCATGGAACTTGGCACAATTAATCATTGTAGGCTCTAGATGCTTACTAAGAACAGATTTTAAAATATATCATCTCAAAAGGCTAATATAGGGTATATCATAAAACTAAAAATGGCGGCCAATTTTAGTTTTCAAAACTTATTGACTAGAGAAATGTAGGGCTTTGGGCAATGAATCTTGGCTTAAATATTCTTCATAGGCTCTAGATGCATACTAATGAAGGATTTTAAAATTTTTTCGCTGGAAATGCCAAAATAAGTTATATTCAAAAATTCAAGATGGCGCTCTTTTCAGTTTTTAGAGCTATTATTACAAAATATAAGTAGAAGGCCTCTATTTTAAAGAGACAAAAAGTAGGAGTTCCATTTACTAACTGTACAAAACTAATACGCTTATCTTATATATTTTTCAGATACCACATACATAGGCTACTCGTGTTTCACGGATCACCCGAAGTAATCGAACTAGAATTTTTGAAACTCTGCGTGTACATACTTTTTGGTGTATTAATAATCATACTGAATTCAAATGTTAGGTCTATGTTAGGTATGTTAGTTGTTTGACAGTACGCCCTTTGCGATATTTAAATTTACAATATTTACATCAGTTATGCATGCCTCTTTTTCTTTTATGTCAAATTGGCAGACAGGTTTTAGTGCACAGCGCGATGCAATGAAAGTTCCGAGTTTAAACCCCTGAAGTGGATAACTTTTTATTTAAACTATTAGAACCCAATTTTATAGGTAAAATAATAGATTAACCAGAAGATTTCAGTATTCTTAAGACTTAACTGAAAAATTAGAATATGTTAGCACATGGTAGCCAATTCATACCATTTGAGGGGGAAAGGAAAATTCAACGAGGAAACGTTTCACTTTCTCATGTCAACCTGGGATGGAGTTGTAACCTTAAGTTTGTAACTAAGCGCTTCAGTATATGCTTCAAAAAACGTATAGTTCAGATAAATTATTGAAATTATAAGTTGATTTGGAAATGTATGAAAATTACAAATTACGTATAATTGAACCAAAACATTTGTCTTCCTCTTAACGAGCGAAGCCGCGAGTATATCTTCTAGCTATGATATAAAGTACACACCAAAAATCATATCCGTTCGATATTTATAATAAACGGACACAATATTTATAATAAATTAAACAAAAAAAATCACTATTCATAAACTAACTGGGAAATTTGTTTCGTAAAATGGCGGAAAGCTTTGCCAAATAAAGGACAAAGACAAAGTTTGAAGGGTAAAAAAGGCAATATATAAAACACACACTCTTGCGCACAGAGTATAAAACTATATTTGTTTCATGTTAATATATAACTATATTTTTATTTGATGTTGACCGTGGTTGATTGTCAGAAGTGCGGCTTTGATGTAATGATATTATTATGTAATGCGGTATAAAATTGCGTGCTTCGAAATGACATAAACATATACAGCTAATTACCTATATTACTCATATAGGCCTAATACAATTATTTACGTGATTTAGAAGCTTGCAATTTCATGCTGCCTAAATAATATCGAAGTGCTGTCGAGTTTTACTTTATTGCAGTTATTTTATTTTATTCCGCCCACGCGGGAAATTGAAATAAAGCAAAATATAATAACCCATCTATCTTGCTTAAGAAATTAATGGATATTACAGGCTGACTGAAATGAAACACTTTAATGTAAGAAAGATGGATGTGCGGAAAAATATTACATTAAGAGTTTTCTCGATATTGTTTTGCGTTTCAGGGTAGATGAAAGAATTAGTAATTATAGAGATAAAATACTATACATGGAGGTAGAATCTATATGCATTAACTTAAAGACTTTATGTTGCTGTGCTTAATAGGGTTATGTTATATAGTTTTGTTTGATCTTCGTTTACATTTTGTGTCAATAAGCATTCAGCCGTGTCTGAAAGTATTAATTTTGTTAAGTAAGGAAAGATTAACTGTTTATTTACGATAAAAATGTACATTTGTGTTTTTAATGTTCACTGTGAAATTTGTTAGTGGAATGAATTTGGTATGTTTTGTTCATGAACCATCAGAGTATTTTAACATATAACCTAAACAAACAGTGATCAAAAACGTTACTGTCCAGGAAAACCTCAACAGCTTTTTGTTCGCCTACAGAACATCACCGAGAAGGTTTTCTGGGAAAATGTTCGGTCGTGAGTTGTGCTCTAAATTAGACATGTTATTTCCTGAAGTTGAGCAGAAAATCGACGAAGAGTTGGTTCAACAACGACTACAAAAACCTGGATCCAAAACGAAAATGTTTGGGTCCTGAACCAATCGGGGTCTGGTTTTAAGAAAGCAAATATTGTGACAGTGAATGGCCCCTACTCGTACGTAGTCAACACAAATGGACTAAACAGACGATGCCAACTTCGTCAGGTTTAGTTCTTAGAAGAAAGGGGGGCGATGTAATATACTCAATCAACTGGCATCATAGAAATTGGTTTTCTTATTCTATTTATATTTTATTTGTTTATGTTTTCGTTTACAATTGTCACGTTAGTAATCTAATACAATATTCTACTTACAAAATGTCTTTTTATTTTATTTAATCTACGACACAGACACTACACCAAGTTTTCTGTCGACATGTTCAGAACGCGGATCACTTACCAAAATTTCATCTCTTTCCATCCAACCAATTTTCTTAATTTTCTCGTCGCCACTTCTGTGGAGAATGAAATAAACACCACAGATCTTATCAAACGAACTTTATTCCATGGCATTTAATACATTTCATTATAAACCAGTGTTTGGTATAAATTTGTTACATTTACCATGACTGTCATATTCCATGTTCATCTACAATGAGGGAGAGCGGATATTGAGAGAAAGAAGAACAATCTCATGGTGGTCTAATACAGATGGTCGAGTACTAGATTAATAAAATAATTATTATAACAGTACTATAAAAAAGACATTACAGAGCTAAGCCATTTTCATCGAACAAATTGAAAACTAGTAAATCAATATAGCACCAAACCGGCTTCAGACCAAATTATAAAAGCTCCATGTTCAAACCAAAACTTCACTCATTACTCCTACCGATTAATGTAGAATCATCTTTTGAGGCAGTTACTACCGCCTAATACTCACGATTATATTTTGCAACATATTTGCAACCGACGATTACACAAGTTGTCTTTTACTTAAAAGCTACCTCCAGGTGCCACTGGTCTCAGAAGGCTCATGCCCAATATCGTTGAATATGCTCGAATGTATAGTAGAGAGTGGCCCTTAGACAGGAATATAAATACCACCGTCGCAGTAGGACTTGCGTACGTGGTGAATCCTAAAGCAGTTTTCCGTTTCATGAAAGTACAGGTACGTAAAACGTAGATCATGTCTTGATTTTATGTCAAAAAAATGTTAATGTTTATATAAGGTTTATCTTGAACAAAAAAAAACAAAGCCGTCCCGACAAATTTGAAAATGCGATAGATAAAAATAAATGGTTTACATTTGCTTTTTCAATTACTGCTATTATAAGGAAGGATGGTCTTTTAAGTATCTCTAGTCAGTGATTTTCAGTGATCTCTAGTCAGTGATCTCTAGTCATGTTCTGTTCCTGATAGCTCGTTTGATATTCTACAAAAACTTCTTGCTTTTTACACCTGTAAATTATAAACATTTCATCAATTTATATTCTGTCAAGGATAATTAATATGGGATATTTGAGAGGGTCCGTGGCGGGGTCCGACGGTGAGGATGAGGATAAAAACCATTTAGTTGTTCTATTTAGCGCCTAAAGAATGAGTGTTCAAAATTCCAGCTTTCAAGGTGTAATGGTAATTGGAGAATTAGTGATGAGTGAGTGGGACCTTCCCTTTTACAGGTATACATGATCTTCATTTGTGTTCCTTCATTTAATTAAAGCATTTTTCTGATGTTATGACAATGGAATGTTATGATGTTGTGACAATGGAATCAGTGAGTTCATCCATTTCGCGTTAAAAGAGCGAATGTCTAGTGTTATTGTTTTTAGACGTTTCAGTCTGAATGAAGCATTATATACAATCAATTATTAGCGTACTGATTGGTTGGTCTGCTAGTTTTATGTATGAAGCTTCAATTAGTTTTCTTTTGAAAAAATGAGGTTCGCGGTGTACTATTTTTGCTTCGTCAAAATTCATCTGGTGATTTTCAGACCAGCAGTGTTGAGCAATTTTTGATTTATCCACTAAGCCCTTCCTCGTGTTATCTTTGTGTTCTTTGATTCTAACATTTAAAGGTCTTTTTGTCTCGCCATAATACGGCCTAGAGCAACTATTGCAGTTTATTCTGTAAACACAGTTTTTTGATCCCTGAGTGCCATTTTTTGGTTTGGTTTTTACGAGACATTGCCTAAGAGTGTTTTGTGTCCTAAACGCGGTTCTAACTTTAAAAACTTCCTAGCAACTCTTCTAATTTTTTCTGATAATCCCGGCACATAAGGGATTGACATAGGAACTAATTTTTCAGTGTTTTCTGACTCATTCTGTTTAGCCCTCCGGGTTTTGCACTTTCTTATTACGGATTGAGGGTATCCATTCTCAGCCAAATCTTGCCCTACTTTTTTGATTTCCTGATTTAATCCATCTTGATTTGAGCAAATGCTCTTTGCTCTGTCAAATAGTGAGTAAGCTACCCCTTCTTTGACAGATTTTTGATGGTTTGATTGAAAATTTAAGTACTGCCCTGTGTGTGTCTTTTTTCTGAAAACAGTTGTCCTAAGCGTGTCCCTATCCTTTTCTACGCACACATCCAAAAATGCTAGTTTGTTTTGGACTTCCTCTTCCATTGTTAGGCGGATGGAAGGAGAAATACTGATCCCGAAACGTCGTGAAACTTGTTTTTTACTAATCAGTGATGGCAAATGTCCGAAAAAATCCTAATCAAAATATAAAATCACCATCACCAACAATGAATTTCAAACAAAGGACACGATATTAGGTATAATAGTGTGTTGATTATTCTTTTAGGTGTTGTTCGTATTGGTTGGTCACTTAACACTTGTGGTCAACTCACCTCTGCATTATAAACCGCAATCGGGTTTCCTTGATGAGACCTGTGATGTTACCCAAGTGAGACCGCTGCACTGGTAGCCCCCAACACGCCCTTTAACAAACCCCCCCCCCCCCCCCGCTCCCAAGTTAAGGCTTGGAGTGGCACTGTTCATTTATATATTTGCATTTTAACATTGTTTCACTTTATGTTTTGGGATTAGAAGTTAATAGGCCAATAACAAAAGATATCTGAATGATGTATTTCTTTTATGTTATTGGGCTCCTGGTTTATTTATTTATTTATTTATTTACAAGTGTCACATAGGTTTACATTTTTAAGCTATAGGCTAAGTAAACATATGACTTGTCAAAATTATAATGTCCTAAAATAATGTAATTAAAATAAACAACAATTTACAAAAAAAAAAAAAAAAAAAAAAAACAATGTAGACAACTCTCTACATACACAAAGTTTCATGTCAAGAATTATTTGAAATGTACTCTTTCACAGAGTAGTACGCCCGACTCGTGAGATGGTTCTTCAGGGAGTGCCTAAACCTCTTTGAATCGTGCTCTTGTTTGATTGGTTCAGGGAGCCCATTGAACAACTTCAATGCAGAGTAATAGGCTCCCTTTTCATAGAGGGTTAGACGGTGAATCGGGTAGTGAAGGATGTCATGCCTCAGCTGGTATGTATGTGTAATTTGTTTTTTTGAAAAAAGATCTGGATTGGATTTAATGAAACACATTAATTCAAAGATATACAGAGAGGGAAGGGGAAGAATTTTAGAACTGATGAAGTGTGGTCTACAAGATTGCCGGTACTGCAGCTGAAACATGACTCTGATGATCTTCTTTTGGATTTTAAAAACTCTACCCGAATCCACCGAGTCTCCCCAGAAGACCACACCATACCTCAGGTGCGAATAAACTTGGGCGTAGTAGACAGTCATTAGTGTCTCATGGTCAACAATTGGCGCCAATACTTTGATCATGAAACACACCGATTGAAGCTTACTAACAAGAAATGAAACATGATCCTTCCAGTTGATGTTTCTGTCCACCACGACACCAAGAAACCTCGCAGAAGAGACAGTGTCCATGTCCGAAATTTTGAGGTCTAGATGGATACTTGGCCTGGTAGCAAAATGCATGAGTTGACTTTTGGATTTGTTCATCATTAGACCATTGGACATGAACCACTGTCCCGCCTGTTGCAAAGACACATCGACCATCCCTTCCAGCTGAGCTCTATCCGGATGTGACACTGTAATGGTAGTGTCATCAGCAAAAAGTATGGCCGATGCATCTGTGAATGCAAGCGGGAGATCGTTCACATAGAGCAGGAAAAGAATGGGTCCAAGAACGGAGCCTTGAGGAACCCCCTTATCATTTACTTCCCATGTCGAAAGGTGACTAATTCCATGAGCATCTGAATATACTACCCTTTGTTTTCTGGAATGTAAATAAGACATAAGCCAATCTTTAGGTTTGCCTCGGATTCCAAAGAACTCCATTTTATGAAGTAACACAGTGTGACTGACACAATCGAAAGCTTTTGAGAGATCACATAGTACGGAGACTACGTGACCCCTATTATCTAGTGACTCTAAGATGGATTCAATGAATGTGAAAATGGCATGAGTTGTGGAGGATTTTTTACGAAATCCGAATTGACAGTTCGTGAGTATCTTAAAGTTATCAAGAAAAACAAGAAGTCTTGAAAGGAAAATTTTCTCAAAGATTTTTGACCAAATCGGTAAAAGGGCAATCGGACGATAATTTGTCAAATCAGTTTTGTCTTTCTTTTTGAATAGGGGCTTGATATGCGTGTATTTAAGTTTCTCTGGAAACTCTCCTAATTCAAAAGATTGATTTATGATATCGGCAAGGGGTTTAGCAATGATATGAGCTGATGACTTCAAAACTGAGGCTGGGACACCATCCCAGCCAACTGATCGGGAGTTCCTCAAGGTCATAATCGCGTTATACACTTCATTTGGATCTGTAGGATGGAGAAACATTGAGCTGTCATTAGATTTTGAATTGCTGTTAAGAAAGTCAGAAACAAAATTTTCATTCGGACTAAGATTTTCAGCAACATTGATAAAAAAGTTGTTGAAGGTTGACGCCACTTTTTCTGGATCACTGATTTTATTTCCATCTACATTCAGAGTGACATTGCCATTTTGATTTTGAGGCAATTTCCCTGTTTCCCTGCGAACGACCTCCCATATTGCCCTTGGCTTGTTATCAGCACCAGAGATATGCTCAGCATTCGCCATGCGTCTTGCAGCGGATACCTCCTTTTTCAAGGCCTTACATATATTTTTATAATCCATTGCAAGACGAGGACAGTCCGAAGTACGGCTGTTCTCAAACAGTTCCCTTTTTTGACGACTCATTTCCTTAATCCCGGGAGTCATCCAGGAGGCTTTCTGTGATTTTGGCTTTGACTTGTTCGGCATGAGGGGAAATGCTTCTTCAAAAGCAAAAATGAAACTTTTAAGGAAAGAATCAAAGCTATCATTTATATTGAGACCTTCGTCAGCCAGAGGAAATGAAGGAGACTGCTCAAGAAGTAATCTGTTAAATTTTGATAAGTTTTCAGAGTGATAACGTCTTCTTAGGGGTTTTCCTGATGAAGATTTAAACGGAAGGAAATTAAACTGAAAACATATTTCGAGCATTTTGTGGTCAGACAGAGAAGGTTCATGCAAGGCAGAATTTTGTGGGAGAAAGTTAGTCAGAATGTTATCAATGCATGTGGCTGAAGTTTTTACGATGCGCGTTGGCTGTTTGAAATTAGCAATTAAGCCATTTGAACTGATAGAAGTCAAGAAATCTTTGGCATCTTTGTCATCGGAGAGAAGGTTGATATTAAAATCACCTGCTATAAGAAGAGTTTTCCCGGGGCTCTTTTTCGTGATGTGATCCATGAGATTATCGAGATGATTTATGAAGCTTGAATGATTACTGTCAGGATTGCTGTAAAGCGAGACAATTAGAAAGGAGTTTTCACCAATCGATATCTCAGCTGCAGTATATTCAAATAAGCACTCAACTAACGGGACTTTTCCGTTGTAATCAATGGTTTTAAAAAGAAGACTTTGTTTTATAAGAATTGCAGTACCTCCTCCGTCTTTTGAGGAACGTGAAAAACAAGAAGCAACCTTGTACCCCTGCAATGTATTCATAAGGACTTCACTAATCTCATCGGTCCATGTCTCTTGCAAACAGATAACGTCTGGCAGCTGAGGGAGAGAGTTAATAAAGATACACAACTCAGGGATTTTTTTCTTTACACTTCTGATGTTATAGCTCACAACCCTTAATGGACAGGAGTTTGAGGAGGAGCGTTGTCCTGAGGCTGCAATATCTTCGGACTGTCCTGTGCCACACAAGCCGCCAGCTCCTCGCTCAGAGACAGATTGTTCCTTGCTGGGCCTAAAAAAACATTCCCAGATTTGACTGTTTTATTGATTTTATTAGTATCTGGGTCTCCAGAGCACTGGTTTGTCTCGCTTGAGATTACCAATTCTATATTAGAGACACAGCCCGTCTCTGAGTGGGCAGCCGGACCAGCCACTGCGCTGACCACGACCCTGCATTCCTCAATGCTCATTGCTAGAGTCGCACTCAGCTTAAATTTACCAAAGTTGTTAAGATGGAGTCCATGACGTGTATAGTGTTTCTTGCGAAGAAAACTATTCACGTCAAGTTTAGTAACATTTGGCTGATCAAAGTTGCACAGCAAATCATTGTTTATTGCATGGATTCGGTGGTTGAGCAGTGCAAGGTCGTACCTATAAGGCAAAGTTAACAAAATAACGCTTGGTTTTACAATACTCGAAAGATATTCTCTTATTGTGGCACTTGTCTTCTTTTCAGTCTTAGTATCCACATCATTAGTGCCAGCAATGACAACAAGCACGTCCCCCTCACTCATATCCGCAGTGAGACTTGCTGCATCACGCACAACACACTCAGCGGTCGCACCAGGCCGCACCATGGCTTGTATTTCGTATCCAGGACCAAGTCTATTTACCAGCATCTCTCGCAGCCTACGACCATGGCTGTCAGATAGAATCATGATCTTTTTCTTTTTAACAGTTTGGACCTCCCGAGTCACCCGAGTTGATATTCGACACTCAATTCTGTCTGGGGTGGACGTCTTACAAGGGAGGGTATCAGGACTGTTTCGATGTCTGGTATGATTCCTCTTAGGTGGCAAGATTGGTTTGGTTTTGAAGGGACTGGATGACACAGGAGTGGAGTGACTATCATCGTGCAGGTTTTGAAGAGGATGAAATCGGTTGAAGGTTCTGAGAGGGTATTGGTGGACAAAAGCTTGTTTCGGAGTAGATGTTTGCGATGTAACAGTCTCAGAAGATAACTGGACGACGGAGCTACACTCATGTTTGCGCTCAGTTACAACAGGTTGTTGAGAACTCCTTTTAATATTATTCAACTCATTCATGAGCGACTTATTAAGCTCTTCCTCTTCAAAAGCAGATTCAGCCATAAGTTGGAATTTTTCTTTTTCCTTCTTCAGCTGTTTAAGTATTTGCTCATGATCAGATTTACACTCTGACAAGTTTATTTCCAACGACTCGATGGTTTGAAAGGCGTCACTTAACTTCCCCAAACACTCACTAGTGAGGGGGACAAGATCAGCAACAACAGTATGATCATGCTTAGCAATTATGTCATTAAAAATTTGAACAAAATCTATTACAATAGGTTTTACATCAATATGTAAGTTATCTGGGACATTTAATGAATCAAGATCTTTAAACACCTGGTTGCGCAGTGTGGCTCGAGTATGCACCATCGCGAGAGAGTCAGGCGTACAACAATAGGAAGCAATGAAAATAAAATTAAAATATTATTGCTTAATTTATTGTACTTACATCTAAAACAATTTACTCAACTTTACTAAAAATACAAAAAAAACCTTAAATATAGATGTAATAAGTCATTTATTTAATAAACATATGCTGCAAAAGTACACAGCCAAAAAACAGTTAATAGAGTTCAAATAAAACAGGACGTGATCAAGTTAAAGATAATCTAGTCCCTTCAGGTACACGTGATTGTAATTTAAAACCACTCCCCTGCAGATGGGGCAACGGTCGTCCGTGTCGACGAGTTACCGTCACCCTGGGCATTGCGACACAAGTGGCGCACATCGTCAAATGACGGCATGGCTCGACTACGTACGCCCGCTTGTGTACGCCGCAAGTGACACAAGCGAGATCACCATCGCGACACAAGTGGCGCACATCGCCAAATGACGGTATGACTCGACTACGTACGCTCGCTTGTATTCGCCGCAAGTGACAGAAGCGAGATCACCATCGCGACACAAGTGGCGCTCATCGCCAAATGACGGCATGGCTCGACTACGTACGCTCGTTTGTGTTCGCCGCAAGTGACCCAAGCGAGATCACCATCGCGACACAAGTGGCGCACATCGCCAAATGACGGCATGGCTCGACTACGTACGCTCGCTTGTGTACGCAGCAAGTGACACAAGCGAGATCACCATCGCGACACAAGTGGCGCACATCGCCAAATGACGGCATGGCTCGACTACGTACGCTCGCTTGTGTACGCCGCAAGTGACAGAAGCGAGATCATTTTCCGCTGCCACATTATCTTCCTCTCGCGGAATGACTTGAAGGAATTGTAGTGGCCCCTCACTTAAGCGCAGATGAGAAGCAACTTTTAAACATTCGAAAGCTCTGACTGTATGCCGCATTATTACGCAAGGGTAAAGCAGCTTTTAAATAATTTGGAAAGTTCTAATTGTATGCCGCATAGTTACGCATTAATACATGATACACATGAAAACTAGTTTATAAACTAAACGGGGAAGAATTAAAGTAAGATAGCATTGAAATGTAGAGTAAATGTAATGGTTCAAGGGAAATGAAATTAATTTCTTTGCCGTCAGGTTGAGCGCGGTACGAGTGCGGTACTGAACGTGGTTCGTTTCATTTCCATCCGGCTTCAACTCCAATATTCCCCACAAGCCACGCCCACCCCTCTGAAAGCCACGGCCCCTGCCGCCGATTAGCCGGGCGGCGCTTCACACTTTACCTGGCAAAAGTTTTCAATATTTATACAGCAGGTAACGTAACCTGTCAAAAATCTTACCTGCCAGACGACCTTCCACTGGACAATCAGCTGATATCAATTCAATTCAAAATATCTTTATTTGTCACATAGCACATAACATGATGTACAAAAAATAGCGTCATAAAGTAAACAATACAGCAAAGTTACAGCTATAAAACACTCCCACAAATTGGAGCTGTTAACATAACCTCCAATTTATAAGAAAAATTACAAAACATATTTACTATGAAAATTCCTCAAAAGAATACACCGCCCTGCTAATGAGAAATAGTTTTAGTTTTGATTTAAATTTATTGTAAGATACCTCTGCCCGAATGTCTGGAGGAAGTTTGTTGTAAAATTTTGACCCAGCATATTTAGGTTTCTTTTTAAAAAGCTGTAAATTGTGAGTTCTTATTGCTAAATCTTCCCGGTGCCTAGTAAAGTAATCGTGGTTACCTCCTACCAGCTCTATATCCTGCAATCTATTTTTGACTGATAAGATTGTTTCAAAAATATACATGCCATAAACTGTCATAATTTTTTCAGATTTGAAATACTCTTTGACTGAGGTTCTGGTTTGGAGATTACAAATTATTCTTATTGCTTTTTTTGCATTTTAAAAATAGAATTTAGATTGTAATCAGCTGTAGCACCATACAGTGATATTCCCAATGATATAATTGAATGAATGTAAGAAAAATAAACGACTTTTAAAGTTTCTTTATCACAGAGATGTTTTAGCCTAATCAATGCATATAATAATGCCGAATATATATTTTTGAGTAATTGCTCAACGTGGAGATTCCATGTAAGTGAACGGTCAATTTCTAAACCCAAAAATTTAACATCGTGTTTCCCCTCAATATGTTCGTCATTAATTATAATTTTTATTTGTTCCTCATGACCAGCTTTTTGGGGTTGAAAGCAAAGAAAATTGGTCTTTGAGGGGTTCAAAAGTAAACTATTGGAATCAAAATAATTTTGTAATCGATTTATATCAAAATTTGCCTTGGCTTCAATTTCACTGTAATTGGGCTGTGATTTTCAAATTAGCATCATCTGCATACAGGCAGAGTTTACTGTGGTCACTAAGGTTCGGTAAATTTCTTAGGTAGCAAATAAATCAAAGAGGGCCTAAGATGGATCCCTGAGGCACCCCATATTTAATATTTACTTATGGAGATTGATAAGGAATTTTATAATTACGTTCACTACAATACTGAATTTCGACTGATTGTTTTCTATTGCAAATATAAGATTTCAACCAGTTTAATTCTTTATTTTTAATTCCTAATTGAATAAGCTTTGATCATGGGATATTGAATCAAAAGCTATACTAATATCCATGAACAATCCCATAACTTTGCATTTACCGTCCAGACTATCAATAATTGATTTAATAAACTCTGTGGCGGCTGTTATAACAGACCTACCACTTCGAAAACAGTGTTGACAATCTTCAAACAGGTTATTTTTTTCAAAGTAATTTACCAGTTGATTATGAACTACTTTTTCATAAATCCTAGATATTGATGGTAACAAAGCAATAGGTCGATAGTTTGATGCAATCTGCTTATCTCCTTTTTTTAAGAGTGGTTTTAATTTTGAAATTTTTAGTTTGTTAGGAAATATTTCAGATACTAATGAAGAATTTATTAAATGAGCAATCGGTTTTAGTAGCGCTAGCTTAGCTTTTTTAAGGAGTGCCACAGGGATGTCATCATAGCCTGCACTGAAAGAATTCTTTAGGTTGCTTATAATTTTATCAGCCTCTTTCTCATCAACAAAGCTAAATGTAAAACTTCTGCAGAAGTTTATCTGTTGACTGTCAAAATTATCACCTCTATTATGTGGACGTTAGGTATTACTGTGTCATGTACAACATTGGAAAAATAGTCTACAAACTCCTTCCAAACCAAGGAGGGATCTGTACACATCTTATCATTGATTTTTAAATTTAACCGTTTAACGTTCATCGTGTTTTTTTGCCTTAGATAGCAAAAACTCCTTATTAGCTTATCGTATAAAAATTGTTCAGACGTCGTAAAAAATATGGAAATACTTTTAAAAAGATCTCAAACGATAAACAGATGGAGAGAGTGACACAAGGGTGTGAACGGTCGTTAAAGGAATGTGAGGGGGTGCGAGAGAAGTGAAACAAGGGCTGCCGTCTCACTGCCAAATCAAAAACATTCAAACTTAAAAACTAGACTGGTTGCTAACAACTACACTGGTGGCTAACGCCACACTGGTTAGTTACGTATTAAAATAATTTAATTTACTGAAAACACAAAAGAAACCATGATTAAAAGTACATTTTAAAGATTTAGAATTAATTCTTGTCATATACGCTTTACTATTTTGATTTTGAGTCTCTTTAGTATGAGCGGCACAATGTGTGTTTACTACTTAGGCATCATTTACTACTTGAGTTGTGGGCACCCATAAATTTCTGCATAGAGCTCTTTGTAGTCTGTTGGTATGTATGGTTGCAGTTTCTTGATGTCTTCCATTTTAGCAATTTTTATTGGAACCTCTTCCGCAGGGCAAGCCTCATTACCAGGAAGATGCAAGTTCGGCCTACCTGGTGAACTGGAGGAAAAGGGATGCTTAATGTTAGAGTTTATGAAAGGTCTTCCAATAACCTTTCCTCAAGCTGCATTAAAAATGCACATGTAAATTTTAGTTCAGGTCTGATAAATAAAAGAACAGGCCTGACATCTGGAAATAAAACATTTTCCATTCATTAGTGATATCAGGACTGAATGTAAAGTGTTCCAATCTCTGATGTCAGGTCTGAACCTTTCTGAACAGTCCTGATATCAGAGCTTAATGGGTGCTGAGGTCAGGTCTGAACTTCTTTTATTCAGACCAGAGTAATCTGTTTGTATTTT
Organism: Flexamia atlantica; assembly: GCA_035578135.1. Lineage (NCBI taxonomy): Eukaryota > Metazoa > Arthropoda > Insecta > Hemiptera > Cicadellidae > Flexamia > Flexamia atlantica. The sequence continues at coordinate 14,665,883 of JAQJVK010000020.1, forward strand.
TTCGTATTTTTGAGACTTTTCTGTTCATTTCTAATCTTTTCTTCTAAGTTTTAATATGTGCTATTAGTCTGTGACGTAATTTTACTTCACGTCCTCTCATTTGATTGCCATTGTAATGTGATGGTGACGGTTCTGGCGTAGAGGGAGGCGTTAGTACTTGTTTTTCATTGTCAATTTTTTTGTTCTTTCTTCTACATGCATTTTGCCTCTGTCTCCACTTCTTTTTCTCTCTTTTGTGTTGTCTTTCAGTCAGTTCATGTACCTTCTTCCTCTTTGCATTCCTGTAAAAAAATACGTATATGTAATACTTTTTCAGTAAATTTCAAAATCAGGAAATAGTAGATTGCATTACGAAGCCGGGAAATAGGTGTTTACCGGACGAGGGTGATTGTTCCCAAGCGAGTCCAGTAAATTCATTTCGGACAAGTGATATACGATATTTTACGGATTACCACCATACCTTACAAACTTACTTAATAAATCAACAAAAATTGTCATAATCCGTTATATTTAAATATTTTAATGAAAACCAACAATCACTACTAGGCCTAGTAGAGTTTGAGGTTATGTTTGTGATACACAATCAACCAATATCAACTATTAGAAACTTTTCCGTACAGTAAACAGTCCGTCAAAAATATAAAAGTGCGTAAATGCTTCATTATGTGCATCCTTCGTGCGGCTGTAGGAATACATAGGAGCGCGGCGATTTGCTGGTAATTCGAATGATTGAAATCAACCAAGAAAAAAGGAAGATCTTTATTTAGGCTTCAGATAGACACAAGTGTAATAGAGCGCACAACTCAACGAAATATTACAAGTCCAGAAATCGACACTAAGAATATTCAAAGACAAGAGACGCGCTAAGCGAACTGTCAGGCTCTCTGAGAACACCTTCCAGCTAGTGTGTTCCAGATGTATGTGAGGGCCCTGTCTAGCCGGGGTAATGTATAGATTATTTCAGTTTAGACATGTTTATAGTTTTAGGCTTGGAATTATTAGTAAACATCTCGAGAAGGGCCGTCTGTGGGCATATAGAGACCGTGAGGGTCGTCACGGGCCGAGATTCACGGTAATTTATTATAAAGGGGACCTAATAATAAAAATGGGCTTGGAGTGTAGTTGGACTCACAACAATTATACTTACATTTAGCTTATATTTATTTAAGTTAAATTCAGGAGCAGTGAGAAACTTTTGAACATCGTGGTAAGACACATTGCACATTCTTTAAGGTATAAACTTTAAAAAACCATCAATCATAATACACAATTAAAATACAAGTAGGCTCGTTACTGTCATGCCTACCTTGCTTTGTGTTTTTCTCTATATTCTTCCTCTCGTTGATTCTCAAGCTTTCTTTTTTCCCGGGAGCGTCGCAGCTCTTCAGCTGCTTTCCCTCCACTATCTGATTCCCCTAAAAATCATATGAGTTTATGTTTTCAAACATAACTACCTTAAGAAAATCAAATGAAAGCTATTTTTCTGTGAAATTTATAACTTTACCTAGGCTAGGTCCACTGCGTACGTAGGTACTAGGTTACTGAAATTTGTTATTAGTGCTATATTACGTAGACATTTATTTCATTAATAATTTCTAAGCAAACAATAGCTTAGGAAGGACCACACAGACCTACCGAGGAACCTATCAAAATCATTATTGTGAATTATGTACAATCATAAATTAACTGCATTTGCATAAAATGTCATGAGTGTTACTTTGTAGTCACTAGTGTTACTTTTTATAAATAACACTCGTGACAAAAACAAATAAATGATTTTGACTTTGATTCAATATCGCTTCTATATAGAGGAGTGAGTTTATGCCTAATGGAGTAGGACTCTAAATACTTGTTACCTACCAAACAAGTCATAACAGTTTATATTTTTCATATAAATAAGTGGTAACACTCATGACAATGAATTAAACTACTTACCATGATGAATCATTATTGCAAATGATTTTTTCTTCTCATTGTAAACTAATACAACTTTAAATATGATTTTAAATTACCTTTTCGTGTCCATTTCAATCGTTGAATTTAATACTTAAGTATTTTGGGTGTTGATTCCTACTGTTGATTACCTGTAGGAATATGTACAATAGCCTATCATTCTTACTCTGAAGCAGAGACTTTATTATAATTACAGACTCAGGTAACAAAAAGGGCTTTAACTAATGACTGTATCGGGGATTGATTAAAAAAAAAATACTCTTGGTAAAAAAAACTTTACTACAACAGATCATTTTAAATTAATTTGCTGCTATAATAACATAGAAGCAAATAGTACTTTGTTAAAATATTAGTAAAAATAATACTTTCGTAAAATAGTAACACTGGAAAAAGTTTCTTTGATAGGTATCTTGAAAGACAAATTTAGAGATTGTTCTTTACATCTCTTGAAAACCCAATGAAACTATAAGATAGGGTCCTCTTCTCTCATTCCATGGATTTTCTTCAGTCTATAGAGCTTCCACTGAATTATCAACATTGTAAATATAAAATTTAAGTTCAGGAACGTCTCTCCATTTGTCCGTAAAGTGTTTTTTTAGCAGATTGTCAACATCTTTTTTCTTAACTGCATTTGCTTGTGACTCTTTTGCATTAAATCTGCATTCGAATAGACAAATGATTTTCCTTGCTTCATCAAACTTCTGTACTTTAAAAAAATCACGTGTGACTTCTCCATGTACGATACAGCTGTTACCTAGTCTTCTCTTGATAAAAATCCTTTTTACTTTTGAAATTGGGAAATGTCAATTTTTTACTTCCTTCACTAGTTCAACATTTAACTTTTTGAAGTCCAGTACGTTCACAGTAACGTAATTCTTCACAATATCGTAAACTTCTTCTGGGTTTGTAGTCACTTATTTCATCTGAACTCTTCTACTATGTTCCCAAATACACATTCAGGGGGAAGGAAGCTGTGACCATTCGGCTAGGTTCGGAATTTCCACGTTTTTGATGTGATTCTTAGCTTGTGAAGCCAGCCAAAAGCTCGCAGCAGACACAGTAGTTGAATTCTTGTTTTGTCCGTTACATCCATCGGACACTATTCTGATGGATTTAAAATTTGACATATCGGTCGACTTCCAACAATCATACACGCAAGAGGAACTAATATTGGAACCTTTCGGAATCTCACTTTCCGTCCAACAATAAAAGTTACATTTTCTGGCGTCAACAGATTGCCAAGTCTGTACATTCATCCAAACAGATTGCCAATTCTCTATTAGGCTTGCCAATTCTGTGTTAGGCTCACCTTCAGTGTTTTGTGATACAGCTTCATTGGTAGCTCTTACAATCTGTAGTTCACCTTTTTATAGTGTTATGTAATATCTTAGTAAAGCTCTCACATTTTTGTAGTGGTGAAGGTAAGTCATTAGTGGGGAGAATGATTTTGCCGCAGCTACGCCACGACCAATAGACCTCAAAGCATACAAACACATGTTCATGTCATATTTATGAGTTACAGGGTTTAAGTCTGAGATATACAGGGGTGCTGAAAAGTCCCGGAACGGCTAAATATTTTTTGAACCTAACTGGTTTGAGTTATCAAACTTTGAACATTCCCTCCTATGTAAAAAAAGTAATTTCTGAAGTGTTTATTGACTCTTGGCCCCCAGTGGGGGACGACCCACAAGGAGTCGGTACAAAATCTTAAATGTAAGCATAGGTCGATATGCACATCATTTTAAAGGGCTAATCAAGTAGAGTTCAATGCCGCAAACCGCACTTCAAAAGGTTCATTCATTACAAAATGGCGGCTGATCAAATATCTAAAGGAAATACACAGTGTTCGCTTAAAGATTGTTTAAAAATTGTTTACAGACTATGTCTAAAGGATCTAAACTCCGGAATCGTATGTCAGACCTAAAAGCCTATCTTTTAGGGTGCCGTAGAGGATATTACCTCCAAGGGGGGATGGCCCACAAGGAGTCGGTACAAAATTTTTAATGTAAGCATAGGTCGATATGCACATCATTTTAAAGGTCTAATCAAGTAAAATTCAATGCCGCAAACCGCATATCAAAAGGATTATTGGTTACAAAATGGCGGGCGATTTAAGTTTTCAACAAAAATACATAGGCTTAGGTTTGATACGCAATTTGATTTATTCAAACCTTTTTTCCACCTCACCTCCCAACAAACCTAAGTTAATGAATTTTTGTTGAAAATTTTAACTATCCGCCATTCTGAAACAAATAAACCTTTTGAAGTGCGGTTTGCGGCATTGAACTCTACTTGATTAGCTCTTTAAAATGATGTGCTTATCAACCTATGCTTACGTTAAAGATTTTGTACCGACTCCTTGTGGGCCATCCCCCCTTGGAGGTAATATCCTCTACGGCACCCTAAAAGATAGGCTTTTAGGTCTGACATACGATTCCGGAGTTTAGATCCTTTAGACATAGTCTGTAAACAATTTTTAAACAATCTTTAAGCGAACACTGTGTATTTCCTTTAGATTTTTGATCAGCCGCCATTTTGTAATGAATGAACCTTTTGAAGTGCGGTTTGCGGCATTTAACTCTACTTGATTAGCCCTTTAAAATGATGTGCATATCGACCTATGCTTACATTGAAGATTTTGTACCGACTCCTTGTGGGCCGTCCCCCACTGGGGGCCAAGAGTCAGAGTAAACACCTCAGAAAGTAGTTTTTTTACATAGGAGTGAATGTGCAAGGTTCAGTTTCTCAAACCAATACGGTTCAAAAAATATTTAGCCGTTCCGGGACTTTTCAGCACCCCTGTAGAAGTGAATAGATTTTAAGAATAGGTCACACGTTATCCACTTTACTGGTTCCCTGCCCATCCATGTCTCCCCGTTTCCACAATACCAAGTCCAATACAGTTTTCACCATTATAATACTTACATTTCCTTCACTAGTTGCCGCGGGTAATCCTCATAGCCATAAATAGTCCAAACTTATTTGAAGCTGAACAGGCCTTCTTTGTGAAGGACTAGGCCTGTTTTCTGGGATGTGTCAAGGAGCATCCCAGTAAAGCCACCTTGCAACTTACCATCTTCCCTTAGCCTAGAAGTACAATTCTTTAATAGATAACGTACCCCTGAATTTAGCTTTAGTTTTATATGAAACTCTTGCTCTAGTCATTTCAACAATATCACAATGATGTCACTAAACCACAAGTAACCCTTCACAACACAAACCATAAATGAAACAAACTTTTCACTGAAACCCCAAAACTGTAAATTCCTTAAACAAGGGTAAAAAACAAGCTGCTGAAAAGGAAAATAAATGTAGAAATGAAAAGGAATATGTGAGCTATAGACTTCCATTAGAAATCCACAGGTGAAAAACCGCTGCATAACCTCTGTCCCAAAGGTGCTGCTGAAGAAGAACACCCACCTTTTTCATCTGCAAAGCTATTGCCAACATGATTTATTTATTTTCACTTCCCATGCCGCTTTACAATTGAGGAGCGTTTTAACAAAACTCAGTATCATAAAAATCAAACTTTTTAGGAGAAGGTTTTTTTAATTTCCAAGCAAACTTCTTATAAATTATCCCTTAAAAAATTGTATATATTTTTAAGAACAAGCTACTGTTTAACTATGTAATTAACAAGAAAATAAAATTTAAATTCGTTTGTATGAAATGCTTTTAAAAAGGGCTAATTTTGTCAAAACTCAGTATCTTCTTTGTACTTGAACTACTGTATTTTTTCACCCATATGTGATGAGTAGGAATATGTACAAACGTCACATGAACAGCTGAACATACATTATATATACACTGTGTGTAAAAATCGTCTGTCCCCCCCTCCTTAATTTTTTTGTTTGTTAAGTAAAACAATTAACCTTTGGGGAATTATACTAACTCAACCCAAATTATTTTTTGACGTTACCAAAAATTTTGAGTGTCCCACAAAAGTGGGGGATTTAGGGGGCAACTCAAAATTTTCAAATGCAAACCCCTTTTGAGTGACCCCTCATTTTAAAGAGCTTTCAAAAAGTAGATGAATGGTGAAAATTGGAGGTCTCTATCGTGTTTCTATCCAAATTGACAGCTTGTCAAAGTTTTGAATACAACACATCCTTGAAAGCTGGCGTCGAGGACATTTGGAGTTTTAATTCACCTTTGGTGGCGTAAAAATGAAACGAGCCTGGGAAAAATGTTGTTAAATGAAAAACTAGTCTCTTTTGGTGATATTTAAAATTTTGAGTGTCCCCCAAAAATGGGGGACTTTGGGGGCAACTCAAAATTTTCAAATGCAAACTCCTACCGAGTGACCCCTCATTTTAAAGAGCTTTAAAAAATAGGCAAATGGTGCAGGCTGGAGGTCGCTAACATGTTTCTATCAAAATTGGCAGCTTGTCAAAGTTTCAAGGAGTCATATTCAAAGCTATAAAGGCTGCCAATTTTGATAGAAACACGTTAGCGACCTCCAGCCTCCACCATTTGCCTATTTTTTTAAAGCTCTTTAAAATGAGGGGTCACTCGAAAGGGGTTTGCATTTGAAAATTTTGACTTGCCCCCAAAATCCCCCATTTTTGGGGGACACTCAAAATTTTAAATATCACCAAAAGAGACTAATTTTTCATTTAACAACATTTTTACCAGGCTCGTTTCATTTTTACGTCACCAAAGGTGAATTAAAACTCCAAATGTCCTCGACGCCAGGTTTCAAGGATGTGGTGTATTCAAACCTTTGACAAGCTGTCAATTTGGATAGAAAAACTATAGAGACCTCCAATTTTCACCATTCATCTACTTTTTGAAAGCTCTTTAAAATGAGGGGTCACTCAAAAGGGGTTTGCATTTGAAAATTTTGAGGTGCCCCCAAAATCCCCCATTTTTGGGGGACACTCAAAATTTTTGGTACACCAAAAAATAATTTGGGTTGAGGTAGTTTCATTCCTCAAAGGTTAATGGTTTGTCTTAACAAACAAAAAAATTAAGGAGGGGGGGACGGACTTTTTTTACACACTGTATATATATCTCCACCGTTGTATATATCCACCCAAGAAATGTTAATAACATGAGTTTTAATATACAAACCTTACTTTTTTAACAAACATGTTAAGAAATAATAAAAAAACAATTTTGTAAAAACAAAGCATTGTCTGTTTTTCTAATGATTTAATGTACAGGGTGTTTATAAAAAAACTGATAGATTTCAAACAGTCATAGCTCTTTTATTTTTTATCACAATTTTTTAAAATTAATGTTAAATTAAAGACAATTTTCTTAAGTTTACAATGACACATTCACACTATCTTATTTCTACTTGTTTTCCATTATTAGCTCTTAAAAAATCAAGTCTGTGTTCGAGATCTGCCCAAACTCGCCGCAACATCGAAACATCAATTTCATCAAATGCTTCCCTGATCTTTTGCTTCATTCCTTCCAGGCTGTTGACTTTGTTGGAGTAAACACGATCTTTTACAAACCCCCAAACAAAAAAATCACATGGGGTAATGTCTGGCGACCTTGGTGGCCAAGGTATGGGTCCGTCACGGCCAATCCAATGATTTGGGAAATGTTCGTCGAGACAGTCACGAACAAACCGTCTCCAATGAGGTGGAGCGCCATCTAGTTGTAACATCATGTTTGGTTGCTCATTTTCAAACTGTGGAATGGCAAAGTTTTCCAACATATCCACGAAAATGGTCCCATTGATATTTCTTTTGGCAAAAAAGAAAGGGCCGATCAATCTGTTGCAAGATAAGGCTGTTGTGGCCGGCTGCAGGAGTGGCGGCTACAGGACGGAGTGGGAGCGAGCGGTGGACGGATTGGATGTCTCCGATTAAGAATAAAATTCAAGTTGAAAGCAAAACTGGTTTATTGATTAATAGCGAAATAATACAAGTTCGAATAACAAATATACCGTGAACGCGGGAGGCGGATTACTATTAGAAAAGAGAGTGAAAGTGACAGGGTGTCACCTAAGTGTGAACGCGCAAGGCAGTCCACTGGGACTGGTAGCGTAACATCGGGCGGAAGGCCCATTTATACTAATGAATCCGCCTCGAGCGCTGAGGTTCACAACAATAACAGGATGTTAGATATCCTGGTCTGGTTTCCCTAACACCTCCCCCCTTAAAATAAATGATTACATTCCAACGATGATCATTTATACACAAAACACAATGAGCATATATAATATTTTTAATTTCTAAGTTTCATTAATCTGTTACTTCTTCTTGGATTGTCGTTAGTTTGAGCAACATTATTTACTAACGAGGTTTCTACAGATGACTGTTCCTCTTCAGGCGTGTTTACATCATTTAAGGCATAAATAACATTTGATTTCTTTGGTGTTGACCACTTTCTTATTAGTCTAAACAAACCACATTTGTTACAAAAATAAATTATTAACAAAGTTACAATCAATGTCCACATTCCTACAAAAATAGTGGTTACCGCTTACATCAAAGGTGGTTGGTTCGTATTGATTCATTAGATCTCTTAGTTTAGAAATTCTTATACTTGCAACATTAAAATCGTTTAAATTGTGAGTTAAGTGATTCAATACAAGTTCCTTTTGTGGGAAACAAGCAAATTGTTCTAGGATTTCCTTTTCTTGGTAATTAAAAGAAACATTGATATTTGGAATGATTAGTGACAATTCAGAACGAGAAATAGTTTCACTTTTTGTTTTGGATCTTGATAATAGTGTAAAACTAGAGCCTACCGCTGCACAATCAGGATGCAACAATAATTTACCTTTGGTACCTAATTTGATATCTTTAACAAACTGCATAACATTGTCATTATTCTTACAAGTAATTGTAACAATTTCACTGTTGGGCATAGCTGAGAATATCCATGTGTTACTAAATGGTATTTTTTCCCAGATTGGATTGATGATTTTTGTGAATTTAAAGTTACAATTTGGAGTTGATACATTTTTAAATATCTCTACCTCGCATCTAGCGTGCGAGTGAACAATTTCATCAACTGGGTAAATAACCGGCACATTGTTACAGATTATTAAAGGAGGATTAGTGCATTCTTTCAATTGGTTTTCTTTCATTGTTACGTAATATTGCATATCCTCAGAAAATCCTAAATATTCAGAACTGGATTCCGGAATTGCATAAGTTTTTTCATCGAGAGTGAAATTAGACAAAGGCTGTGGTAATGAAATTACTTTAAATAAATGAAACATTCTTGGTGTTTTAAAGGCACCTTAATTACATACCTTAAGCTGTTGTTAGAAAAGTACACAATGATTTTCACAATATCATAATATCTATAAATACTTTCTGTTGAGACTGGTATCGGTAGGGCATCGCCTACATGAAGGTGACCCTGTACATTCAATAATATGTTTTTTAACTCTAATGGTTTAATGAGATATGAGCTGATTTTACCTTGACGTGCTTCGTCTACGGCATTATACAATACTTCCAAAGAACTAAAAGTTTCAGAGACCAAATCTTGTAACAATGATATTTGTTGTATTATGTCTACATGTTTTTGGTACTTCAATGTAGTGTTTAAAATGTGTTCCCTATTATTTGTACTGAGGGTTTCTAGATACGCATAGGCTTTAGTTAGTATATCTTGATTTTCCTTCATTTCCAAAGTGGTTTTGTTGACTCCCCATAATGTAAACTGCATGATGGTGATCTGGTCCTTCTCCAGCTGGTAGATTCTCTTGTTGTCGAGTGCCATGGTGTTTATTTTTTCATTGTAGTAATCTTCGTCATCTGCGTCCATGGTTCCCGTAATTCATTTCAAAGCTCTTCCTACGCTATTGAAAATTCCTCTCTTCTTTCGGATTGCCGTTTCTGAGTGTAGTAACAAGCTGTCAAACTGGTGATATGTGTCCTTTAAACTTGCTATTTCCCTTTCTATAAATTCCAATTTTGGGTTGGCCCAAAATATAGTGATATTTTGTTTATGAATTAATAGTTCTTTCCAAATGGAGTTGATTAGATTTATTCGTTTCGTTAGTGGTTCTAGAGGGACGGTATAGAGCACTTCCCATGATTCGCTGCTAACTAGGAACCAAAATTGTGGGACAAAATACAATCCTGGGTAATTCGGAATTTCTTCGAGTCGTACTAAGTTGTGGCTCTTATCTGATTGTCCATATGCGATCATCATCAGTAGTAAAGCAGTTAGAGTTACGTTTGCCATCTGAAAACAAACACCTTTATTTAGGTGGTTGCTCTTAACCTAAATGGTTTTAATCTATTTATATGTACAATTACTTCTCTCCTTCCTTTCTTGATAATGTAATTTGCATTACTAAATTGCTTTATAACCTTGTAAGGTCCAATCCAAGGTCTCTTCAACTTTCTTGATCTTCCTCTTTTTACGCTATCGTCGTACAATAGTACTAATTCCTTGGGTTCAAAACTTCTTTCAATACTCTTTTTATCATAGTAGGTCTTTGACTTCTCCTTGTTAATATCCATTCTTGACTTGGCTGTTTCAAACACTGAACTCAACCTTCTAAATACTTCCTGTACATAGTCATCTTCACTATACTCAATGGAGTCATTTTCTTCAAATTTTAGTTCACTAGGGATGTTAGGTTCCCTACCATGTACCATTAAAAAGGGACTAAATCTGGTGGTAGAGTGTGGCGTGGACCTATATGCAAATAATGCGTATGGTACCCATAAATCCCAATCAGTCTGATCTTTGTTTACATAATGACACAAATAGTTCATAAGTGTTCTGTGCGATCTTTCAACTATACCGTTACTCTGGGGGTGGTAAGCGGTTGTCTGTAGTTTCTTAATATGCAACAGCTTACAAATTTCTAAAAATAGTTCGCTTAAAAAGTTTGTTCCTTGGTCTGTAATAAGTTTGTTTGGAGCTCCGTGTTTACAAATGATTTCTGTAACAAATTTCTCTGCAATAGTTTTAGCTGTCTGATCAGGGATCGGTATGGCTTCCGGGTATTTTGAAAATGAATCTTGGAAGGTTAAAAGATATCTATTTTGTCTATCAGTTAAAGGGAGAGGGCCCGTTACATCCATGTGTACGACATCGAACACTTTACTAGGTGTTGTTGTAATTTCCATTGGTGCTTTAAGTAATTGGGAAGTTTTCCTCTCGTTACAGGATTTACAAGTGCTGATATAATTATCTATGTCTTCTTTGAGATTCGGCCAATAATACTTTAGCTTTATGGCGTCGTAAGTCCTTCGATGTCCTCGATGTCCTCCAATTGGGCAGTCGTGGTATTCCCGCAATAGTTGAAGTTGCTGTTCCTTATTCTCGATGTGATGGCGAAAGTTGCCGCTGGCGTCTCGATGAAGCTTCAGTGGTGTAACCTTGATGTCTTCCTTGTTGTCGCTTCGATCACTTTCGGTTTCTGGCTCGAGGGCTGTACATTGTTCCTCTTCCGCATTAATAACTTCTATTTGTATTCTAGAAAGGGCATCTGCATTGGAATTTATAATCCCAGGTTTGTAATGGATTTCATAGTCATACTCCTCGAGGCGTAGTCTCCACCTCATTAGTCTAGAGCTTGGTGTTTTAACACTAAAAAGCCATTTTAATGGTTTGTGGTCAGTAACAATCTTAAATTTCCTACCATATAAATAAGGACGAAAATAGTTCGTAGCCCAGACGATTGCAAGAAGTTCGACCTCTGTTGTACTTTAGTTGCTCTCCGCGTTGTTCAGCGTTCTGCTTGCGAAGGCGATGGGTTTGTCTTGTCCAATTATTCCTTGCGATAATATCACTCCGATTGCGACTTTGCTTGCATCAGTAGTCAAGATGAATTCCTTGCGAAAGTCAGGAAACTGTAGAATTGGTTCAGAAGTAATTAGATTCTTTAGGTGATCGAATGCGTGTTGTTGTTTTTCTGTCCATTCATAAGGGGTGCTCTGTTTTAATAAGTTGTTTAGAGGCTTTGCTATTTTAGCAAAATCAGGTATGAATCTTCGGTAATAACCGATAAGGCCCAAAAAACTTTTTACTTCCTTGGGGTTGGTTGGTCTCGGAAAGTTTCGTACGCAGTGTACCTTCTCTTCGTCAGGTTTCACGCCTTTTTCACTAAGACAATGCCCCAGAAACTTAATTTCTCTTCTTAAAAAGTTGCATTTCGATGGTTGTAGTAGTAACGTGTGTTGACGTAATCTGTCAAATACCTGTCTTAAACGGCTGATGTGTTCTTCTAGTGAGCTACTGCTTACTACAATGTCGCCCATGTATACGAAACATATTTCTCCTATGAGTCCATCTAAGACGCTATTCATTAAGCTCTGGAATGTAGCAGGTGCGCCCTTTAATCCGAAAGCCATGGGTTTGTATTGTAGGTGTTGACTTGTGCTGAATGCAGTCTTGGCTCGGTCTTCTGGTTTCATTAAGATCTGATGAAATCCTGAGGCTAAATCTAGAGTACTGTAGTATTTTGAGTTACCTAGTTTATCTAATATATCCGTTATGTTCTGTAATGGGAAGGAATCTCCAATGGTGACATCATTAAGCCTTCTAAAATCTACTGCGATTCTCCATTTCCTTATTCCACTATTATCTCATTTCTTAGGAACAACTACTAATGGCGCGTTGTATGGGCTAGTACTGTGTTCTATTATGTCGTTATTTAGCATTTCTTCGACCTGTTTTGTTTACTTCCTCCTTCTGAGCTTCAGGCAATCTATACGGTTTAACATTTATTGCTGGTGTGTTTACCTGTACTGGTATTTCGTGTTGCACCGTTGTTGTTGAAGTTAACTTGTCCCCAGGCAAAAAGAATATGTCTCGGTACTCGTTACATAACAATGCGATTTGATATCTCTCCTCATTAGTTAATTCGTCTAACTTTAAATAGTTTCCAACATTTTCCTGGTTGATGTTTATATTGACTATAGTGAAATCTTGAAGTTCATGGGTTAATTTAGGTGTCGTTACTTGTTTGTTGGTTGTGTTAATTATTAATACCTTAGCCTTATGTTTTTCAGCTTTTACAATTGTATTCGGTATAAATACTCCTGGCTGGATTTCCTACTCTTCTATTAAACCTGTTCCATTTTTGTCTACAAAAATCTGTAACACTTGTTCGCATTTAGGTTGGATAATTATCTCGGAAGTGAGAAGTGGTATTTTGTTGAGCCCTATTGTGAGTGTACGTTCTTCATAGTCTATGTTAGCTTTAAGATCTACTAACAAATCTCTGCTAATAACTCCGTTAAAGTATGATCCGTTAAAGTGATTTAAAGTCTTCAGGAACAACGTGAAAATAATGTTCCTTTATTAGATTTCCAAATTTTATGGTTAGTACTGTACGGCCAATTGTTTCAGATATATTTTCGTGTATGCCCTGTAGTTAAGCTTGATATTGTCATCAATGAGAGTGTCATCTTTTAAATATTTTAATTTAATTAAGCTGACATCCGCCCCTGTGTCTTATAACATCGAAGTTGGTTCATTAATAGCTTCGGTAATCTCCAGGTTAATGCACTCGTTTTGGTCGGAGTTTATTGAGCCGACTTGAAAAAGTTTGCTTGCCTGCCCATTCGACTCGGTTGTGGGAGGCGACTCCCGTTTCCCTGATAAGCGTTAGTTGCTGCTGCATTTGGTGGTTGCTGATAAGTGTTATTTGGTTGCGTGTTTCTCTCTAGAAAGTTAGGTCTGAAGTTAAGCTGTTGTGGATTCCTAGCTTGTTGAAAACTTGTTCTAGGATTATTGGATCTGTTCCTACAATCACGAGCGATGTGTCCGGGCTTTTCACAAATGTAACAAGTAACTACATTGACTCTAGCGTGTGAACTTTGTTGCGGTGGTGATCTGTTCGTAGAGTAGCATTCAGAGGACCTATGCCCTATACGATTGCAGTGGAAACAGCGAGGTTTTTCATTGTATGAACCCTGGTCACGAAGTCCTAGCTTACGCAAATAATTTCGCCCGTCAAAGTCTCTGCCGGCTTTTGCCTCTTTTTCTAAATTACAAGCGATAGCCAAAGCTTGCCTGTAGTCATCGCACTTGTAAGTCTTAACTTGAAAGCGAGTTGGTTCGCGTAGCCCTGTTACAAATTGAACTAATATTCGGTCTTCCATAATTTTTTGTAAAGTTTCCGAATCATAGTTCTTTTCCTTAATGTTGTAGTCAGAGATCTTGGCTGCTAATGTACAGGTCCTTTCCCCAAATTCGGCTACAGATTCGTGTGAATTTTGGCTAAGCAACGTGAATTCCTTTTCAATAAATCTAATATTTTCCCCTAGGCTGAAACGCCTTTGCAAGTGTTCTTTCAATTGTTCCCACGTGTCTAGGGACACATACTGTACGGCCTTAAATGCAGCCCCTTTTAACTTTGTTCTTATGAACGACAACAAAATCTTCTTTTCTTCTGATTTGATTAACCCGAAACATTCTTCCGCGGCATCAACAAGCTCATGAATATTTTCATTAGGACGCCCATGATACTCCGGGATTATTTTAATAACTTGGGTAGCCTTCATGCCTCCCTCTTCAGTAGTGTCTGTTGTGTGTGTAGTTGCTGGTGATTGTGGCATTTTAATATTGTAATAAAAGTGTAAGTGGGTTTATTAATGTATGTAAATCCCTATACACAATCCTACACAATCCCTATACAAATTTCCCTATAACATCTTAGATTGAAATTTCCTATAAAGTCTCTCAGTCTCTATAAAGGTCACCCTCATACCTTGAAGCAAATGGTGTGGCGTGGTTCATGCGGTCGTGGTGCCATGTAGTTCTCGTCAACTTCAGCCTCCTTGCAGTTTTCGTCTACTTCGGCCTCCTGTGTTGAATGGCTGGACGTACCCTCTTCACGGTCTGCGTTGTCGGTGGTAGAGTCTGTGCTGAGTGCTTCAACGTCGGAGACCCCGCACCTGGTAGGCTACACCATTTGCTGTGGCCGGCTGCAGGAGTGGCGGCTACAGGACGGAGTGGGAGCGAGCGGTGGACGGATTGGATGTCTCCGATTAAGAATAAAATTCAAGTTGAAAGCAAAACTGGTTTATTGATTAATAGCGAAATAATACAAGTTCGAATAACAAATATACCGTGAACGCGGGAGGCGGATTACTATTAGAAAAGAGAGTGAAAGTGACAGGGTGTCACCTAAGTGTAAACGCGCAAGGCAGTCCACTGGGACTGGTAGCGTAACATCGGGCGGAAGGCCCATTTATACTAATGAATCCGCCTCGAGCGCTGAGGTTCACAACAATAACAGGATGTTAGATATCCTGGTCTGATTTCCCTAACAAGACGCACCAAACATTCACCTTCTCACCATCCCTAGTATGCTCCTGGTGAAAATGAGGATTCTCAGATCCCCATATCCTGACATTGTGTCTGTTCACCTTCCCTGATACATGAAACGTAGCTTCATCAGAAAAAAATTTCCGGTTTAAGAAGTTATTATCAGTTTCTAAACGGTCGAGCATTTTAACTGCAAATTCTCTGCGTCTGGCCCAGTCTTGTCGCGTAATCTTTTGAACTATCTGTAACTTATAAGACCGAAAATGCAAAACTCTTTTTAACACTTTGTGTAGAGTGGAATGCTTAATATTCAACTCTCGAGCTGCGGATCTTGTTGATTGTCTCGGATTATTAAGAAATGATTGATGAATTCTTTGAACATTTTCTTCACTTACCCTTGGACGACCATTGCCTTTTCTGTGATGTATGCTCCCATTGGTCATGAACTTCTCATACCATGCTTTTATCGTGTTCTTTGAAGGAGGATTTCCGTTAAATCTCCTTCTAAATCTTCGCTGAACAGCAAGAGGAGACTTAGTTTCTATTAACCACTCGACACACTGCGTCTTCACTCGAGGATCCATCGTAAAATGTTACTTATTTGTTTTTGTTTATCACACAACAATGTAAGAAGGTACTGCTAATAAAAACAGCTGATTATAAAACTTTTTGAGTTTCCCTAACAAATAATGAAAACTAGAGGTTTCTACCTCTAACACGGAATGAGTGAGACAAAGTTAAAATCTATCAGGTTTTTTATAAACACCCTGTATTATTCAATATCAACTTCTTCACCGTGGTCAGCTCTTACATTGTCATTATTCCTGTTTTTAGTAGTACTAAACTCTGCGTCTTAGAAAATTTCAGCTTCTGGACAGCTAGCATCAAAAAACTTCATTCATTTTTTACATTTTCGTGTTTTTTTTTACACTTACATTGTTCTTGTAATGCACTTTTTAGCCTTATCCATAGCTCTGTGATTTTTCACACCAGCAGCTTTTAGTTCAACTCCAACACTAAGTCCAAAGTAAGTTGATTGTACACTAACTTTATTTTGTTATAAGTCAACACTTTGGCTTGGAAAATCTTGAATGGCTTTTTCTTTTTTAGTTGGGCCTAATGCATCACTAGGCTTTTTGAAGTCGTACCCTTCCCAATCTTTACCTAATATCTTACCTCTTCCAACTTGTTAAGAACCGTGAAGTAACTAGAAGGAACTGTAATCGATCCTATTTCCCTTACTTCAATTCAACATTGCCAAATACCCTACTGGAGGTTAATAGCTGTGGTCCCTTACTGAGAAAAAGTCCCTTTAAGTACTTTGGCTTTTTTTTCATAAAAAATAACATCAACATTGCCATGACATTAAAGTTCCTGTTCTGTTAGCCGTATTCATCAGAGAAATTGTAAACCAGGCAAAGGAGAGGTTCGGATCCCACGTTAAAATGTACGTCCCTTAGTTGCCATTGGCCGTTGGGCTATTAATTAACAGCCCTGTCTAAGGAACATGCCGGCCCTAGTCAGTAACAAGACTACAAGATCGCGCCATAATTATCCTTCAGTCATCTGTAATTCATACTTGGCTTAACTTGGGGAGGTCGCCATTTCAAGCAATAAATAGCCGAAGCTTGATCTCATTTTTATTTTCATGTTTTTGCTTAGTCTCGATAGTTGTTATAAACTCATACGGTGTAGATGTGCTTTCAATAGAGCCGCGATTGCTCTCCCAAGCAATGTATAGTGATAAACATTTTCAAACTTGTTATCTGTAAAACTTGTTAACATTGTCAAACTTGTTATTGTCAAACGTTATTGCTCTCTGTTATTCAGGGTGTTCACTTTTTTGTGCACACCATTGGCAACTCGTAAACTATAAGAATTACAAGAAAGGTTGAATTAGTAAAGGAATGCGTAATAATAAGACAAGTAAAATGGTGGTGAGCAATTAAAAATATTCGACCAAACTCGTTCGTTACGCTCAAAAAACCATTTTGGTCTAAAAACTAAAATTGCCCTTTACTCCCTTATTTTTTAAGGTACGAGACTACAAGTGGGGTCAAATTTACACGAAATGTTACGTAGAATCTAAATACTCAGTCAAAAATGTGATAGCATTTATGGATTTCTGAAAATAATCCCCAAGTCCAGAATTTTAAATGCCGACATGTAACATTTTATTTTCATCATACTAACACAGAAAAATATGTTTTCAGTTCCTTTTATTGGCTCGAAAGTTACCCATTGCCGGCCTAGGCCAGATAAACTCTTATCCGACCTAGGCCGGAAAGAACGTAAGTAAAAAATCAGCTGAATTGCAGCAAACTAACGTTTAATGCTTGTTTATTGGTTACTTTTTAGAGGAATGTAGTATATGTAGTGGCAGCACTGCATCCGTAGCAAATGTTTGTTCTGTTTATAGGTTAGGTTTGAAGGAATGAGAAACCCATGTTTATGCAAGGATTCCGTTATGATTGAAGGTATGTTTTTTCTGCGTAGTATGATGAAAAATATCGTACGTTACACGGCCGGGAAGTTTTGCCCGGCCTAGTAACGTAATATACTATTTCCATTGGAAAAATACTTTACTCCTGATTACAAAAATACCACACATGTGATATTTTACTCTTAAATTGTGTTTTTAATCAGTGAAAAATTTTTTATAAATTATAATGGGTTATAATGCACTGGATTTATCATACAAATGAAAACTATGAAAACAGTTGATTGTAATGATTATGCCATGTTTTTGGATAGATCAGTGGATCCAGGGTGGGTTTTGGGAACAAACATAGAACATGATACACGAATCTGGTTTTAAATGACAACTGAGAAGCTCATTTCCAAAAGGTACTAACTCCATTCATCTAAATTTTACAGGAAATAAGAAAAACTATTGAAAGTTTATTTTTAATAATAATTTTTTTGTTTATGCGTCATTTTAAGGGCATTAATTTCTTGAATTCTTTCATATTTAATAAATCATTATATTTTTCATTATCATTTTTTTATTCAAAATCAACAATTTAGATAGTACTTTTTGGAAATAAATTTGGTACTTAGTACTTTTTGGAAAAAACAAAGTGGAATTAGGATTTTTCGGAACAAAACACTCAGTTCATACAAACAATTATTTGTATTATTCACAACTTTACTTTTGTTGGCCTATCAGTTATATTATAAAAGGTCTTCATTAACAACAACAACGTCTTCGTCTTCATCCTTATCCTCTGTTGGATTTTTCAAGGGCCGTCTTATAAAAGTCGATATTTTCCCACTCTAGACCCAATGCACTTAGTAGGTTTTTTACGTAATTTGCTTTGGATTTTGTTACGCGACTGTTCTTGCGTTGTTGACAAAGATTCAAAAAAAGAGAATCGAATTTGGCGTTCTTTTTCAAAAGAAAAAAAATTATAGTTAATGGAGTAAAATGGTTTAATACCAACTTTGGTTTTATGTTTCAAGTCAAGCCCAATGACTTTTGCTTCTGTGACCTCCTCAGTAATGTCTACTCAGCTTAGTAGACATTATAATTGATTGAGAAAGAACACTAAATGTAACATAAATGCCCCTGGCAAATAAACAAATTGATAAGTTACCTTAATATATACCAAGACGAACAGCCATTTTGGTTATAAGCCTAGGATGTAATAATAAGTGAAAAGTTTAGATATTTTAATATCTGGGGACCTTTAATAGCTTTGCTCGGGGGAAAACAGTAAACAAACATACAACTTCATATTACTTACCATAAAGAAATTGACTTATGGTTTAATTTTACTAGGATTTCTATTTTGTTCAATCACTCAATTTATTCGATCTTTGTTCTTCTAATCGGTGTTCTGTCTCATTGCTTGTTTCAGTGGCCAAGCGCTTTGACGCACGTTGTTGTAGATCTCGACGGTGTGTTCATGTTGCTCGACACTGCCGTTCGTTATTGATTACAGTCTCACAGAAAATTCAAATGATACAATATTACTTCACAAATAACATAAAATACATTTTTAAGCATCTAAAGTTTGCAGTGAAAACTGAAGTGGATTTTGGTTGAATGAAGTAATTTTTTCACTTGTCATCGTGAGATAGGTTTGTTGTTTTTTTTTTCGATGGTCCCTTGGAATGAACATTGTCATCAAAAACTTAAGTTAAATTTTGTCTTTGAAGATTTTTGAGGATTTGCTTATATCTATTTCATAAATCGTATTTGGAAACTTTTAAAAACATTAATAAATCTAAAGCGTCAAAACACCTTCACTTGTTACTTTGACATTATTTCTAATAAACCTAAAACACAACTGTTCACCCGTTTGGAATTTTTAGATGAGGATAGTATTTGAATACTCAATGAACAATCTATACTCAATTGTATTATCTCAGTTATATTCCACATACATCGATGCCTTCAACGTGCTATAAAAGTTTTAAGTGGCTTGTTTTTGAACAGCAGGATAATTCTTTTGTTTACTTTTTCGTTGCTATACCGTAACCAGCTTAGTTATTCATATGACCCCATGTTAAATGTTTTCAACTAACTGTTAATTTTACTTTTCTAAGTATTTTGCGATTCCGTAGCAAATTCACCTACGTATGTGAACTTAAAAATAAAAACTACATCTATACGGAAACTTTTATAAAAATCGTTAGAGCAGTTTTCAAGATAGTTTTTATATACGACAATAGCTCATTTAAAGTAATAGGGTAATATGTATATTTACTTCAGTCCGCTGTCACCTATGATAGCACGGTTAAAATAATATCGAAGTAATCTTAAGCATTGGTTTTCCGTTTCTTGAGCTGGGTTTGGGACAGCCTCGAAGCAACTGCCCGCTCTATGTTTGATCGTTCAACATGAGGTCAGTGTTTTTTTAATATAATAGGCAAAAATGAGAGGTATATACAGATCACAAGCTAAATAATTAGTATGCCAGTCAGATACATTTATTTGTTATTTTTAATTTACTATTTGAAGTTAATTTCTTAAAAAATAATGTTTTCATTAAAACCCTAAAATTATGTAATTGATTATATCCTTTTTATATTTTACTGGTACATTAAGCTGTAATAGAAAACAATTTGTTCCGTTGTTCTGTGTTTTTTTTTTAATATTGAGCAATTATGAACTAAACTTGTGATTGCTTCCCTATGATCACTTTGCTGAACTTTGTCTCAGAAAACGAGAATTTTCTTCTCCGCCAGCCTCTTTTGGCCCATCCAAGAAAATTGGTTTGACAAGTTGCTGCTTAATGATTATCTCATGATACTTGTCGTTTCTCTTGAGTACGATGTTTTTGCAGCGACAGACATTAGTGGAACTCCCTGCAACATAAACAGATGGCATTTCCTTTAAAACAGGATTAAGATTAAAATACATAATAGGCCTTTTAACATAATAAGATATAATACCGCTGCGCCACTGCAGACCTGCATACTCAGCGAATTTCCAAGCTTTGATTCGTCAATTTTATACTATTTACTAAAGTTGCTTGATTTTAGGAGACAAGGAAGTCATAGAACATGACTATTCCCCATAAGAACAACATGGGAAAGGAGTGCGTAAGTTAGCTAACCTAAAGGAACAGAATTGTTATTTCAGTTCTTACTATTACCTATTTCCTACGCAACTCTTTTCTTTAAACATAACTGGTTTTTGCGGTCTAAAAACTAACCGGGCCGCAGCTAAACAGACCCAAATTACAAAACTAGTAATATTTTCTTTAACTTAATTTAATTCTTAGGTCGAACGAAGGCGAACGACATTGGTTTTTTTATTCGTTGAATGGATTATGATGTATTTTACGTAACAATATTTTTGTGCACACTATGATATTCAGTTTTTTTTAATAATCAAAACAACGTTCTTACCTTTCGAAGATGTTTCCATTTCAATAACATAGACCTTTTTCTGATCAAACAATTTATTATTCATAAAAATTCATATAAAAATTAGCAATTATTCTTAACGAAAAAGTCAAAGCCTCATTGTCAGAAAATTGTTGGAAAGCGTTATCGTTATTTTTTTTTTCGCTTTAATGTATTTATCAGCTCGTGCATGAGAACCAAAAGTTGCGTATTTAATATCAGTTGCTGCTGAAACCTTGCTTTCTCGCAAACTCATCTGTGCTGCTTAGCAAAGCTCTTGAGCGGATACGGAGCTGATTATTTCTTCAGTTTTCTGTCACTACTATCAAGGAAATACAAGGGAGGTCTGCCAATATTCGGCCGTTTCTCCTCATTATTGAAGATGATACTGTATCTTGATTCTGCCAGTCTTCATTTGTTTTGTAAAAATCGTTCAAGGGTTCTTTCTGTTATGTTTTGTCAAACGGGTTTTACAGTCATAAATAATAGAAAAAACTGCTTGCTTATCTTCTGTAGATATGGATCGTTGATTAGCTTTATGAATGATAAAGGTTTCTACAGCGATATTCATATCATCAAAACTAGAAAATCCGACATACTGATGAATAAATGAGTGATGGTGATGAATAAATCTCTTTTGGAAATCAGCACGGTTTGTGTTTTATGAGGGTCTAAAAATAATAAGAAACCAAAATGCTTATTTATGCCGTAATTATGAAGCTTGCCAATTCAATTTCAGTTTATTGTGTGTTGGCTTAGTTATAAAATAGTTATTTGAAATTTTGCTAAACTAATAAAAAAAACAGTAAGCTAATGTAGGAAAAAGCTTTATGAAGTGTCTCAGCATAGGCTATTAAAACAAATATGTTAATGTCGACTCAACTTTAGTGACTCGGTGGCGCAGTTGGTAGCGTACTCGGCCCCGGTTCTGTGGCGGCAGCGTCGCAGGATCGAGTCCCGATGATGCCGCATACGTTTAGCAGTACTGTTCATCCTTGTACTGTACCAGCTCACTCCTTGGGTTTGCTTGATAACTTCCACGCACAGGCCTTATTAGGCCCATGTGGGGGGGGGGGGGCAAATGCAAGGTAAAAAGAGGCCGCCACCCTCCTTTCTTTAAAAAAAAAAAAGAAAAAAGAAAGACTTAACATAATGCAGACAGCTGAATAATAACAATTTATAACGTATTATATATATTGTGGAATACGGGGACACCCCCTTGCTCACAGGTGAATGCCCCGTATAGGCCAAGGAGCCCAGGGGATTGGAAGAATTCCCTAGCTACTCCAACGACCTTTTACTCTGGGAACGTGGTCCGGGGGATGATGGAATAATTACACAGTGACATGAGGTTGATAATCGGTTTATTATGACTCAATAATTAACTCAAGTTACAGTTCTTTACAACCAGATTGGCTCTAGGTACCACAGGTACACCAATGATAAAATTACATGAATCTCGTATGAAGTACTTAGAGTTTACTTTTAAGATAGAAAGTGACTGATTGGAACTATTACATTTATAGGGAATGTGGAGACTAACTAGGATAGGAACTGGCGAGACTTACAGAAAGTAGCGAGGCGCATGGTGCGTCACGACGACGAACGGGCGTGCGGACTGATGGTGCGCTGGTCTACGGACAGTGAACAGTGAATACTACGCCTTCGGGGTATATATTGCAACCGCCAACATCCTGCCCGGCCCACGGCGACCAATGAGAAAGCCGTATTCTGCACAAGACCAAATATGGACAAATCCGCAAGTTCCCGGTTGTCGCGGTCAGCCCAGCCCGCAGATCCCGTTACACGATTTTAGAAAGCGACTTGCGAATTTTTAAGCAAGCCCAGCCCAAAACTACCGTTTAGGGCCATATACAACACTCGCCCCTTACTAACGAAGGAACACCTTTTCAAGGTGTACCTTCGTCCCCCGTTCCTCCTTCCTAGTCTCCATAACAAACATGGTATGCTACTTTCCTTTTTATTACAAGAAAATAAGGTACTACTAACTCACATTCAAAACAATTTTATACCAGAGTTACAAATTAATTTAGTGACCCATTCCTTGGGCGCTTATCAGGGCTCCTCTGATATCCTTATCGGCGCATGGGAGTTTCAGCAGTGACCGCGCGCCGCAAAAGGCACCCTTACTGCTCTCCGTGCTCCCGGCTACGCACCACGATCCTCCCAATGAATCAGGTACCAACCCTTCTAACTACCACTTAAGAACCCTTACGATTGTACCGTCCCTCTAACATTTGGAAAAGAGTTGAATACCTCAAAGAAAGGAATCTTTAATCCCACTAGACGGAACGCTAGTGAAAGAGAGTTATTAAAATACTCTAACGATTAGAATTTTCTGTTGATAATTTAAATTAAAATGTTAAAAGGAATGTCTCACAAGAAATTTATTGCGTTTTAAATTGTAAAACCCATTATACTGCTTACAACTATTCACAACTCGTTTGTTATTTATTTATTTATTTATTATAAAAAAAAACAAAATTTATAATAATACTCTGGTAAATATACTTTAATCGCTTAATCAACCTCATTTTCCTTTATATAAGTAAGCAACAAGCAATCGATTAAATCAATCCTTTAAGAGATATGCTATTATTACCTGAGGAATAAATTGTAAATATCTTTTAAATTAAGCACAGATTTTTAACATCATATCGCCATCTTACCTCTCTTATAGCCTCAATACAAATTGTCACATAGTTACAAGCAAAATTATACAATATACTTGTACCCTCTACCAGAACAAAATATATAGCACAACAAAATAAGGAAATTGCTCCAAGAGAATAAAAACGATCCATAAGTTCACAAATAATCAAATCAATTGATAATAATGCACAAAATAACACCATTAATTAATGAAATGAAATGCACACAATATCATACTTGAATAATGTAATGAATGAAGCACAATAAGTACTGCACATTAGTAAACACTATAATCAATTGCTAGTACATCAATATATTTTATTTTTATAATTTTTCTATATTTCTTTTATGTATTTTTTATATTTTTAACTAATAATCCCAATAAAATTGCTACTACAAATGTGCCAACTTCCACACTATCTCAGCCCTAACAACTTAAACTAAGCGCTGATTATTGCCTTCCTTCAAACAGAATCTTGTATTTAGAATACAAATTACAAATTCAAAAGAAACACACAATACAATATTAGGTTCTCCCTGTCATTTCTCTGCCAATCCTTCAGCAGTCCAGAATCAACAACACTACACACCCACTGTATTATATACTAATTAAATTATACTTGTTTTTACGACACGACACAGTATCCACATTGCTCAATGGATAAGCTTAAAAAAGAATAATAGTATCCTATATACACTAATGCACAATCCAAACTATCCCTTTGTTAAATGATTACATACATATTGTTTTATATATATTTTATTTTATATATATTTTTTTTGATTTATTAATTTTCCAACATTTTTTTTTGTTTTTATCATTTTTTTTAAAAGCAAGCACAGCTATTTTTACTGCAATACTCTCTCTCTCTCTATTACAATCACCCCCACTATCTTTTTTCTTACGATACACTGTAGCACTTTATAATAACCTATTAATATGTCACTCATAATCAAGCATTGATGCGATGTGATACACGATTTTAAGCAGTAATAAACTCCATAGGTGTACAGCATCATGATTTGCTAGGTACTTAATACTACAATGAAAATACCCAACATGTGAAAATACTCACGCCAAATGCAAGGACATACAATATACAATAGTCAAAACTCAATACAATCAACTCAAATACAATAATAGAATGCACCAAATTTCTCATCCCAGTGTTAATTCCATTAAATCACTTTTGACAAAGCGTCCATAAGAATATTTTGCTCTACTCTTGGTCGCACATCTCTCACTTATCCATTCGTGTTATCGTATATACCATTATCTTATACCTGTGCCATCTCATGTTATTTCAAAGAATTAAAAGAAGCTAATTACACGCAATACATTGATTTAAGCTACAGAATGTGATATAATCCTAAGTGCCCTGGGTCAGGTTATATGTCACAATTTCAAAAACACAAGATGAACTTCATAAAAATACAAGTCTAATTACTAATTCACACGTCTTAAGTATGCACATTTTCAACTCCTAACCTAGTCATTTTATGCCTCCAATATCGTTTAGGTTATCCTTCCGTCAACCATAGCCATATTCCTTTCTGTAAATATTAAAATAGCGATATTTAAACAATTCAAATTAATGATATTTAACACAACAGTAACTGACACACGCCTATTACTCATATTATATCAAGAGATGTTGTATCAAATTCCGTTGTTTACCTTCTCATTAAATATTATACCTTATTGCTTGCCTTAAGATACAAAAGAAAAAACACGTCTTTATGTAAACTCAAAAATATTTTTAATTATAATAGAACACATACTTCCTTATAGATATCCATGTACATATCCATTAGTTACATATTCATTTTTATTTTTCTTTTATTTATTTTATTTATTTATTTTTTTTAATTGAAACACCTCACAGTATGACTTAGCTACACTTTTAATCCACTAAACCCACTTGACACTACATCAACCTTATAACGATTAACTACACTCATATCGAATTCTTGCTGGCAATTAATTCAACCTGAAATGACAATACACAAAATAGACTGTAATATTTCGAATTAGTATTAGTTATTTTGTGACCATACCTTAAATTTTGCAGCGACTGCCTCGGGCCCAGCACTCGTGGTCGACACAAACACCACACATGTTTATTATAAATTTTGAATTTGGAAAATTCACACATTTAAATCAAAAATTTGGAACTATACCCCCCAATTATCAAAATTTAATACAACTTATCGTTATCAGCCAATTCTTTCCCCGGCGTGGCATACCAGGGGGTCTCTTACCCCTATCGGCTTCTAGCGGCGAGGGCGCGGTGGCACCGCCCTACGCCGCGGCCTATGGCCTCGGCCCACCGGTATCCCCCCGTCCTCCCCACTCGAGTCCGTGGCTGCGGGTGCCGGTACCTCAGCGGCCTCGCGGGGTCGTGGCACCATCCCCCGCTCAATGGCCCAGCGGGGCGGCCAATTCCCACGCCCCACGGGCACCAGTTCCTCGTCGCTCGATTCTGGGGGTGTCGGGGGAGGTACGAGAACCACCTGATAGGGAACCAGCTCCCGGTTCTACACCAGGCGCTCGACCGATATGGACCTCTGCCAATCCCACCGCAAGACATCCCGCGGGGGCGGCAGCAAGTCCACGGTCCTCCTCCGCAGTTCCATAAGCGCCTGACGCCTCCCTCTCGACAGGGGTCCCCCCCGCAGGGGTCGTGGCACGTAGTGAAAGTACCACACCATGGGGTGTGGTCCTACTCCCCTTAGGGTCCATACCTCCCCCCACAGCCACTCGCCCGGTGGGAACGGGGGCTCCTCCACTTCCGGATTGAAAAAGGGGTGGGACACTTCCCACATCCCTCCTTCGCCCGCCGCCCTTCTTGCATTTCCAGCCGCCATACTCAAACAACTTCACTAACTACTAACCACGATGTCGAACGTTGGTAGCCCGTCGCTCAACTGACTACTAGTTCCCGCAACTACAGAAACCCCAAACCACTAACCACATTCGTTATCGCCCGGGCTGAACATTTATTTCCAATAAATCAGCCCTTGCTGGTCCCTCAGCAGACTGCCGAATCTAATTTAATTTAAGGTGGGTTACATTCCCACGACCCGTTTTTTTCCCAATTTTTCCTCTTTTTGGCTCGCTTCCAATTAACAGGAATGTTAATTTACATATGGAGCGTACAACTTGCCTCAAAAATTTATACTACCCGAGGTGTTTCAATATTATTTATTTCTAACTTACACCAAACTACACTACCCTAACTAACCCTATACAAACCATTACCAAATATTACAAATAAAATTTTGAATTTACTGACATTTTGACTCATTAATTCTAATTTATTCCCCCAAATTTAGCAAGATAACAATTTAGCTCCCTAACCTGTTTGACACTAACACACACTCACAAATCCGTGTCCTCGACGATCCGTGCTGCGACGCTGCCCCTGAGTGGCCTCAGCTCTACCGCCAGGTGTGACTGCTCTGATGTCCCGCCGATTGACCGACGATACATCGTCGGCGTTGGTGACTCAACCGCCCGATCTGTTGCGCTCCTGGAGAACTCCACAGTCGCTGCCGGCACCTCCGGACTCCTTCTTGCTGGTCTAACACACCTCCACGTGTAGAGTACGCAGCTCCACACAGTTTGTGAGTACTTAACACCCAACACAATTGCTATGACAGTTACTAGTCCAGCTCCAAAACCAATGATGGACAACTTCCGGGTTTGCCAATTTTTAAAACTGTCTGTTTTGCGTTCAATTTCTTTTAACACCCGCGAAAGATGCGCATACTGTCGCCCTGGCACAGATAATCCTTGTGTAATATCGTCCAGCGGTCCTAGCCCTTCGGTAAAGTCAATGAACTCGTGCACTATTCTTCTTTCTTGATCATTTAAATTTATGGAAATGTTAGGAATTACAATTCCACTGGAAATGTCCGGAAATGTAGAGCGTCCTGAAGAGAACGGAAGTAACATAAATTTAGAATGGTATACATAGCAGTCTGAAATGTTGGGTAATATCCCGGCACCTTGGATTTTTAATGAATGTTGCTGTGGATCTCTTGAGCAGCGATACGATAAAACTAATGGGTCCGGTACTAGATATAACCACGCCCCTCTCTCTGGAATTTTGTGAAACCACGGTTCGACAGGTCCGTTGTGCACCTTCCTCTCGCAAACTGCTGGAGTCTCGGCTTCTAGGTCCAGGAACAAGACAGCTTCGAAGGATTCTTCTACTCGCAAACGAATCGGGAACACAGGTTGACAAACTGCGTAGGCTCCCTTAGTGCAGTAATCCAGGTCTTCTCTGCTCAGCAGGCTGTACCGTTGTCTGTCCATGGAGATGGCCAGAAAATCACTTAAGTCTGCCAGTTGGATGGAACGGTTTAAGGTAGGTTCAGGGACAGGTAAACTCACGATTTTGTAAAGTTCCATCAATCGGTCCTGAGATTTTAAAGGTACTCTAAAAATTACCCTAATTCCCTGGTCTGTTTTTACCCCAATGGCTGTAATCAGTCTGTAATGAAAATGTACCCACGTCAGTTCGCCTGACACAAGCAGGGACAAATCGTCTGGTAAGCGTTTTTCCAAGTCTGTCAACAATTCTGATAATTTATATGGCGAGATAAGGGCAGCCGTAACATGGCCACGTGCTAGACTATCAATAGCCCCTTGAAGTTGAATCAGTTCCGTAGTTAATGCCTGAGTCACGAACTCTACACTTCTTACAATCGAGAAAACCCCATTCTGCACCTTTAAGGCATTATAAATATTATTGATTTCGTGATTGGTGCGATTTTCGTATGTTGTAATTAACGTCATTTTCTCCCCAATAACTCTAGATAAGTAATACACATCGTGATTAGTAATTTTTAACCCATCCTGCAAATTGCGGACAAATGATAATTGTTTCTGTTCAAAGTGCGTCAACTCATCTACCGTTTCCGCGACTTCATTTATTTTATTAATTATATCCTCGTAGTCCCCACTGTCTAACGTTCCAAATGCGTATTTTAATCCGACACCTACACTATCCAGTATCGCTCTACGTTCACGGCCTCCTTCGGTTGCCGTCACGTTATTAGATAACAATAATTTTAGTTGATCAACCATTGACTGAACTCCCATTATACTTTCTCGCATCCGTCGTAGTTCGTCATTTGGTACCTCGGCTACGCTATCTGTGACGTTATTCACTACGTCATACGCGATTCCTTGTAACTGATCTATTATTTTATCGTAGCGCTCAATGTCCAACATAGAAACTACATTCCAAAAATCCCCACTCATCGTTAATTCCCTATCTTTCAGAAAAATTACCCCCGATGAGGGTAAGGGACATTGACGTCCTGAGCAGCTTGAGACGCCTACGACCCGGAGCCCTAACAGGCTTAGGATCCAACCTGAAACCAAATGACAGAAGTTACCCGCGTCTCAGGTTTCCGCCCTTTTTGCTACCACCAACCCCAAAGTGTTAGTACAATTCCCTGTATGCCTATCGTATTTGTTAATTTGCCAATTACATTATGCATTTAGATATTTTTCCTTTCTTTTTCGGATTAATTCAGCAATCCACACTTTCACTCTCCGATTCACTCCCATTCAATCCATCTCCTAACAACCCCCTTTTTTTATTTTTTTCTATTTTTCTATTTTTTTTCGAATTTTCTCCCTTCCATTCTTCCCTCTCTGCCTTGTTACAATTGGGCTGCTTCCAACTTATCCGTTGCCTTTCCTTACTCCGAATAAAAGCCGCCACTACTGACTAGATTATGGCCAGCTTATATACTACGTTAACCCCTTTTTATTTCAATTATTCCGATTACCTCAGTTAAACTACCCAGTAATAATCCTAACTTTTAATTTAATATTCAGCCAATGTACATCGCAGTATGGCGCATTAATCTACATCCCGTCCGATAACGACTTCCCCATGTGGGCGTGTAGGATGCCTCGCTGATCAGCATAGAATTATGCATTTGCAGTAGGGTAGTGCCATCCGCAGCGTAATGTTCGAAGACTTACTGAACTATTTAAAAGTTTTATTAGTAGCCTCCGTGGCTCTCTTTTGTGCCGGCGTCGCCTTTTATTTTTCAATTTACATGGCGAAAATAATTCGCCATGCTATGGACAATTAAGGTATGTATCGAAATTTTAATTACAAACTTAATTTTAGTACTTTGAATCGAATAGCGAGAATTACAAAGAGTCCGTATGTTTGTTTGCCAACACTGCTTCACTCACGGTTTAATTAAAACTTAATTGATTACGATTTCTTTTATTTTTGTAAACTCCATTTATTAAATTTAAAGTAAATCACTAATGCTAACTTCAAGGCTCTTAGCCCGTTGTCGCATCTAATTAAAAGTGTTTGGCCTTATCCCTTCCCACTGATCTTGAGTTTTATAAACTCTCATTAAAACTTTAGAAAGCCAATAAATTTTAACGATAATTTTAAAATTTTTTCCTCAGTTTTCAAATCAAATTGAAATTACCTACATTCAAAATCAATTTGAAAGTTTCCTTGGTAGTTCGAATAACTCAGTTTATTGTACTGAGTTTTTCCCCACAAAAATTAATTTTACTCCCTCTTTCTCCCTGACTTACAATTCCATCTTTTATCACCCATTAAACTTACACTCAGACACTCTACACTAGCATTCCACACTCATACTTTAAGCCTAATATATCTGCGTCCTAACAAGCCTCAATTTATTATTATTATTTTTTTTTCTTACATTTTGTTCTTAGTTCTTTATTATTTTTTTTTGTATTTATTTATTTCCGTATATACAACAAAATTGTTTCAACTTTTTTTGGCTTTAATTGTTTATGATTAAGTTATTGCAATTTCTACTAAGCTCCTAATCTACTAATTACCAGTCACTCTCTCATTATCCATTACTAGCTCTGTCAAATAATTACACCTACCCTCCGAAACAAAACTCTATAATTTTGGTGAATTATAATAATTCCCGATTTAGATAACGCAATTAATTTTCTTATTTTTATTCCGGATTCCAATGCCTGATATCCTATTTAAAGATGCTTCAATTCATTTAACTTCCTAAACTGTTTTTACTATTAAAACTTGTAATACTAATTAATTAAATCGTCACGGGTTGGATTCATTTATTTATTTCTCCGTAACTTATTTCCCGGTTTTATTTACGAATATCCGAAAATCTTCAGCACTATCGGTTGGTTTATCGCACTATCGGTTTCCCGTCCCTAATTGGCGGTCTGTCCCTCGCCCGGTCCTCGGCCACGGCGCTCGTCGTTACGCCGCTCCGTCGGTGAGTTTAAGTGGTTCGACTTTTAGTCCCTTAGCCGACCATAAATCAACGTTTCATCACTGATTGAGCGACTCCTTTGTACAACTTAGGAGATCGAGTGCCCAGTGTCAGGATCCGGTTCCTGGCGTCATTTAATGTCAGGCACCGGATGGTTGACACTGAACACCCTACTCCCCTTGCTTCATGGACACGTCTCCGTCCTCATAGTCAACATGCTGCGCTACGATATGTTCTTTGAGTTGCGAACAATATTGTTTTGTTACTCAGTATTTCAGTGTATTTAATAACATAATTATTTACTTCGTATTATATTACAGAATTTCACTTTATTGTTTTACTTTTATACCATTTTTCTATTGTCATTATATAACTCGTTAGATACTTTTCAGATTACTGTAATAGAAATTAGGTGAATAATTTTATGTTGGTACTACTTACATTAAATTAAATCCTGTAATCTTCCTGCTATGACAATACTACCACTATACCTCCGAGTGTTTATGTATCATTTATTTATATTTTGTTGCATATTATGCCTTAAATTGTTTGTATGACTCATGTTGTTATAATTACTTTACGTTACTGTTATTATTCAATCCTTTTATTGTATTTATTTTTATCACAATTATTTATTTATTTATATTTCATTATTAGATCAACTATTATTACAATTTTAGTTTTGTATTCACTTATTTTTGTGGATCTCCAATAGGCCATTACATAATATGATACTATAATGTATTCTCCGTGTCGAGCACGCCTACACAGTCGACCCTCTCCATGATTGGCTAATCTCACCTCTCTTATGTTTGATTAATAATAACAGGAGGGAGGCGAAGGTTACCCAACCTCTGGATCACAGCTACCCTTACGTCATCGCCACCTACTGGATTTCAGTGTTCATCCTCCACACGCCTTCCGTGATCTGCATCATGCTATTACAATGATGAGATCATTGAAAGCAGTCAGGACGAACTTCAACTTCTCCAGATGCCAACAACGACTTACGTCACTCGCCTCGACCTATATGATCCCGGTTGTGTTTTCCGGTCCATTTATTTTACTACTCGCGCCGATTATTACGACAGCGTTTATTTCCCACATCATCTCAACCGGAAATCTAATCTTGTCACATACGATAGCGTAACCGGGTATTCTATCATGATGCTCAATTTTTACTTTTAAATTCTCCTATCACCTGTGAGTGTGTTTAATTAATTCTTATCTGGCATCGGTCGATATAGCCAAAACCCTACCGCGCCAGGCGGCCCTTCTACTTCCGCGCCAAATATCCTTCGGATCTCTGCGCTCCCCACTGCTAAAGGCCCAGCCTTCCGAATCACGCTACTTAACAGAGCGATTCTCCGGGGCCGCTTCAAAGGTTGGGCCCATAAATTTTTACTTGACTGCCCAACTTTATTACTCGCAACTCGCCACTACTGCTACGGCTTTTCCCTTATCTCCGCACCTGCCAGACGCTTTCCGATAATCAACTTAGTTTGCTATACCTTCTTATCTTGCTTCTCAATTCTTGTTTCACTACTATATCTAACCAATTCTCGTATAATTTCCTTACTACCTTGTCGAATGCTGATTTAATTAATCTCTCTTCCTACCAAAGACACTTTACACTTGACAATTATAAAATTTACTACTACTATCTACAAAAGTTATTATTTACACCTATCTTTTAAACATTGTTTACTCTCCGTCTATACCCCGCCGCTTACTTCGCAAATTGTACGGGGGTTCGGGTTGTTCTGGGCTACCCACGACTTCCGGCGGTGACCAGTCCTGGTCATTCGGGTCATCAATGTATGTTAAATTACCCTCTTCTCCTTCAAATATCGATACATCACTCTCACGTAATTCACGTTGTGTTTTATTTAATTCCTCGTTTGGCCTATACCACGACTCTTCATCATCACTAATAGAGTCACCATCGCTTGCGTCACTAGCCTCCTTACGACTAGGTGACGTATTGTGCCGCGAATGCCCTGCCACGCCCCGCGCGGATTCCGGCTCCCTAACATCGTCGTCCTTCGGAACCTCCGGCACAAGCCGCGGCTGAAACTCCGCCATGATTTCCGGCGTACTTTCCGCCTCTCGCCTATCGTCGCCTACGGTTTCCGGTTCTGGGTGTGGCTCTACTTTACCGAGTTGTGATTTTATTAAATCCACCACTTTGTCATATTCCAATATTATATCTTCTCTTAAGTTTTCCCGCGATGCCTTGAGACGATTGACATTGAGGTTAACGCTTTTCCCGTTCAAGTCTACTGTATATACCAAATCAGACAACTTGGCCATCACTCGGTGTGGCCCCGACCATGCCCTAGCAAATTTGCTACCCGGTAATTTCTTTATTTCCGGATGCAACACGTAGACTAAACTCCCAACTTCGAATTCTACCAATTTCTTTCCCTCGTCATAATACGTCTTACTTTTGGCCCTGGCCTCATCGGAATATCGCCTAGCCAGCGCGTAAGCCTCCTCCATGCGTTTTACTAGTTTATCCCCTGTTGGTCCTAAATCTTGTAGACATTGGAAATGATCTTCTGTCGGCAGATTCATTTCCCTACCGTGAAACAGAAAATAAGGTGTTGCGTTTATAGCAGCACACTTACTGTTCCTCATAGCCATAAGGCAAAACGGCAAGTATTTATGCCAGTCACTTGAATGCTCTTCCACAAAATGGGATAGCATATTAGCAAGCGTGGCATGCTGCCTCTCAAGTAATCCATTACACTTCGGGTTATACCCGGTCGTTTGGATTTTCTTAACCCCCAAAACACGACAAACCTCTTGGAAAAGTTTACTCATGAAATTAGTTCCACGGTCTGATAGTAACTTTAAAGGTATGCCATACCTAGCTACAAAACTTGTTACGAACGCATATGCTACTGTCTCCGCCCGTTGGTTTTCTATTGGAACCGCATCAACATACCTTGAATGGAAATCGATAAAAGTTAAGATATAACAGTAGTGTCCCGCCTTGGGCAACGGACCTACTATGTCCAGACTACAAACTTCCATTGGTCGCGTTACTGACTCAAAAACTCCTAATGGCGCTATGGCTCGGTTTGAGTTCTTCCTAAGATTACACGACCTACATGACTTGACATAATTAGCCGTATCTGTATTTAATGACGGCCGAAAGTATCGTTTCTTTAACACGTCCTGTGTTTTATTTATCCCTAGATGCCCTGAAAACACGGTATCATGGTGGTTCTCTAAGACGTAATAAACCATCCCTTTCGGTATTACTAGTTTATTACCGTCTTCCTCCCGTTTGTACAGCAACCCGTCTTTGTCTAAGAAGAAAACAGAGGTTTTATTTTGTTCAACTTCCTGTATTTTACTCCTACAAAAATCGTCCAACTGCTGCGTCTGTCTTACAAGGTCCCGTGACCAAATAGGTCCCGTTATCGCGTTTATCCGCGAGAGTGCGTCGGCTTGCAAATTCTTTATTCCAGCCCGATGCTTAACTTCAAACTCGAATTCTGAGAGCAACAACCCCCATCGAATTAGTCGTGAGGAAGGGTCTCGCATCGAAAAGAGCCACTTCAAAGCTATGCAATCGGTTATCAGCGTAAACCGACGCCCGTACAAATACGGTCGCCACGCCTTCACGAGGGTAACAACCGCTAGTAACTCGCGCTCGGTCGCTGAATAGTTAGTCTGTGGTTTATTTAGCGTTTTGGAATAATACGCAATAGGGTGTTCCTCCCCGTCTAAAACCTGTGACAGGACTCCTCCTACACTGACCTTGGACGCATCCGAAGTCACTATGAACGGTTCTTCCCAACATGGATATTTCAAAACCGGTTCCTGAATTAAAGCTTCTCGCAGCTTATCGAACGCCGTTTGCTGACGTTCCCCCCATTGAAATTCACTGTCATTCCGAGTTAACTCTGTTAGCGGTTTACAAATACCACTGAAGTCCGGAATAAATCGCCTATAGAAATTTACTAAGCCTATAAACGATCTGACCTCCTTCACATTAGTTGGTATTGGATAGTTCTTTACAGCCGATATTTTCCGCTCATCTGGCCGTACCCCTTCACTCGTAATTACATGACCTAGATATTCCACTTCCCCGTGAGCAAACACACATTTAGAGGGCTGCAATTTTAAATTAGCATCCTCAAACCGTTGTAACACCTGCCCGAGTCGTACCGCGTGTTCCTCGACCGTTCGCGTCGCTACGATTACGTCGTCAAGGTAGACCAAGACTCCGTGACCTATCAAGCCTTTAAGAACTTGATTCATTAATCTCGTAAACGTAGCAGGTGCTCCCGATAGCCCAAAAGGCATAAATTGAAAACAATATATTGCGGAGGGCAACACAAAAGCGGTCTTATGGACGTCCTCAGGTGCTACAGGCACCTGGAAATACCCGGATTGCAGGTCCAGAGTCGTGAAGACTCTACACCCACCGAGTGAGTCCAATGTCGTCTGAATCAGGCTCAGAGGCTGATTACTAGGTACAGTTATCTTATTTAAAGCACGATAATCTACAGCTAACCGATAACTGACCTCCTCCTCACCGGATGGTTTCACTGGGTCTACCGGCCGCTTCTTTTTCACTAGCACAATTGGCGCCGCGAACTCGCTATCGCTCGGAATTATTATGCCTTTACGGAGCATATCGTCGATATGTTCCTGTACCGTCTTCATCAAATGATGAGGTATTCGATAAGGTGTTAACCGTGGTGCAACAGCACCTTCGCGGAGCGGTATCCGGTGTACGATTTCGGTCGTACAACCCAATGGTGAAACCCCGTCATATAATACACTCTTATATTTCTCCAACACCGGCCTTATTATATCCCTATCCTCCTGGCTTAAATGCGCTAATTTATTCACTATTAATTTGTCTATATCAATCGCACCACTAGCTGCATACATTCTGTCCCAATCACATTCCTCATCCGTATCCGCACGCAATTTGCCCCACACGGCATCTTCCAAATTCTCACCTTCATCCCCATACGCATATTTCCCGCCAACCATTTCACTATTCTTTTTCCTTTTCTTCTTGTTTCCTTGTCTTCTTTCACTTCCAGCATTCTCGTCCATCTCTTCCCTTATAATCTCATTTTCTTCCTGATTCACTACATAAACTTCATAACCAACTGGATCCACTTTTTCCAACTCACACATTTTTAACCTCACATCATTGTCCATAACACTACACTTTTTATCATCACTTACCAACCGACACATAACTACATCACTATCTTCCTTGTTTACTTCATTACCGCCACTGGTATCCTTTATATTATCGCTCACGTCACAACAATTCACTGTTCCACTCTCAACACTGTTTACACCGATTAATTCACATGTCTTTACTAAGTCCGTTACTTGCATTACACTATCACCATTACCACCCGTTACTCGATTATTAACACTACTTGTACCCATTTCCTCCCTATCATTTCTCTTTTCACTTACTTCATAATTTCTCTTTTCACTTACTTCTTCCGTCACTTCCTCTATAATCACACCACTACACGATAATCCACTATTTCCACCATATCCCACTCCATTATATCTTACTAACGCACACACTTTATTTCCACTTACCGTATCGTCTATTACCTCACTTGACACTTTCATCTTATCACTTCCTTTATCCACAGTACACTCACTAACACTTGAATCTTCATTTCCTGCCTCCCTGGCTATACCTACGCGTTTCTTCACTCCCAATACAATCTCATACGGATTCAAATTCATACAACTACACTGCACCAACAATTTACCTTCTTCATCACTAATTACTTTACTCACTGTGCTCTTTAACACTATCCAATACTCTTCAAAATCATCACCCTCTATAAACACTTCCTCCGGTACTTCTATAATCCTTTCCTCTTGACCTCCCGTTTCCACTAGCTTTAGCTCCCCAACAAACTTCAATTCACTATTGGCATCAACAATGACCTCCCTGCGCGGAACGACATACCAGGTCCGAACCTTACACTTGGAATAACATTCCCTACGTACTTCCGAACTACTTGACTCAGGGCTCGGGTTCATGACGTCCGTTCCCGTCGTCTGTCCATTCAATCCACCCGCCTGCAGAACAGGTGGTTTCGAACTCCGAATGGCGCCCACACAGTAACGCCCGTCCGGGTCATTGCTAAAGTCAATTATCACTTCTAGCTCCCTCAACGCGTCTGTTCCCAGTATTCCATCAAACATCAAATTATCCATATTATCCACTACATAAAATTCCAACCTCTTTCTTTCCCCATTTATCTCTACTTCTACTTCCGTTTTCCCCAAAATCTTCAATCGCGCTCCCGTAATACCTAGCGCGCGGATATCTGAATGAGTTATATGCTGAGTATTTACACCATAGGCCTCCCGTTTTAACAAAGATATTTTCGAACCAGAATCAATCTAAAGTTTCAACTCACGCTCTCCAATCTTACACACAATAGACAAATCATTCCTTCCGTCCACACATAAACTTTGTACGATAAAATGTCCAACAGCCGGGTGGCCTAATTCTGGGAAACTGTCGGACGACTGGGGTTTAAATTATCGGTCTCTGCCCGATTCTCCGTTCTTACTTGGCATTCGCGTGCGAAATGCCCTAACCTCCCACAGTTATAACACTCTGTCCTGGCTAAACGAAACGAATTGTTTCTATTTTGCTGAAGGTTTCTTTCATCGAACCTTACACGTCCCGATCCTCGAGTATTACCTCGAGATCCTCGATTGAAAGACGCCTCGCGCCCACGTGACGAATTCCAAGAGCCTTGATTATCCTGACCCCCTTGGTACGTGCTGTTTCCGGCAGAGTAATTTCCCCTGCCCCGAGAGTATGTTCCCCGATTCCAGCCTCTAGACGTGCCCCGCGGTGCGAAACTATTATAGCGCGGTGGTCCGCCAGTGCCTCGGCTCATCCCTAGATTGGGGCACTGGGCGCGTATGTGCCCTTCACCTTGGCACCCATAACACGTAAGAGCGAACACACCTGTATCCGCCTCAGAAGGATGAGACTGTTCCTCCATTTCTGCCATAATGGCCGTCTTAAGCGCGTCCTCAAACGTCTTAGGGAAAGTAAAACGGGTGACCTCACCGATTTTACCACTTAACCCGTGTAAGAAAGCGGCTAACATACGTCTCTCCGCTTCTGCTGTCACTACCGCCTGTACGTTCGGATCCTCGCTCTTTTGAATCGTTTTTGCTCCTAATTTCCTAATTCGTTCTGCAAATACTTCGACCGACTCGTCGCGCTTTTGAACTGCTGACTGTAGCGCTATATAGTGGTATTGTTCGGTCTTTATGCTGGAAAATCTTTCAAGACACGCGTTGCGGACGTCCTCATATTTAACAACGGGTAACCCGTCTTCTACTTTAGACAGGTCAAATTTTGATGTTAAGAATGCTTCGGCAGCTCCCCTACACTTAAGTCGGACTACCGTTACCTTAAATTGCGGTTTCCAACCCCCTAGAATGGCAGCTTGGTCAATCTGCTCGAAAAATTCCGTTACACTCGGCCCCGTTCCATCCCCCTTAAAACTTTCGATTAAATTCGCGGGCCCCAAATCTACTGACTTGACCCCTAGCATAGCGTTTTTAAACGCTTCTGCTAACTCTGTGGCTGATAGCGCCATTGTTCCCAATTGTACACTTGATTTAAATATTTTTACTGGAGACTTACCGTGACCCGCAGGTTCAAACATTAACTTAGTTATTCCCTGATCCGGCTTTTATTTGCCGTTTCATATAGACAAAACAAAAGATCGTATTTAGTGACGCGCGGTGTTATCACAACAGCTGTTACGATAGCGGCTACTGATAAGAGGATTCCGCTTAGCGCTCCCCGTAAGAAGGAACAGAGGTCCATTCTTTCACTTGCATTTTATCCACTATAAAAAAAATCAAGGAATAGCAACTTAATATCCCATATATTTCAGTTCAAACTTAATCAATGGAGCACACCAAAGAGTCAACAGTAAAACTCCTATTAAAATTAACATAACCAATTTTCTGTTTTGTCTTTAACTGAATTTTACCTAGGATCAGTCATTGAATTCGATTACGATTTTAGTAATCCTAATCCTTTTAATACCATGCTCATTTGTGTAATCAGTGCGTCCATTAATCCTTCCTTCAATAATACGTGTCGTTAAAGACCTCAACAAAGTTTGGGTCCCTTCCAAAAGCGCGTTAGGATCAGTGATTGGGATATAATACACCGCTTTATTGACTGGGTCCATCGGCATTCAAACGCGGAACATCGTAAATTAACTCCTCCTGTCGAGCCACCTGTTCCACGAACGGTTTTGCTAATGCCGGCGGAATAGTCAGGGGTTCAGGTAGAACTGGTTTAGGTAAGGTCTTTGGCCTAGACGCTGTTTCCGACAAATGCTCATAGAAAGCAATTAGCTGAGCGGTTCAAGACCCGATTTTCATAAAGAAATTCGTCTTCAATGGTGTTGACGCGCCTCCAATATTAATTTGACTAGGCGCCGAATTAAATGCTCTAGCCGGTGGTTGCGACATATATGGCGGTTCGGGATCCTTACTCGTTTTATTACCCAGTTTCCTCTTCTATTACTACAAACACGATATAATCTTCCCCAGCGGTAACCGCCTTTAGTTTATCGTGAAATCGTTCCTGAGTTATCTGATGCACCCGTGACAAAGGAGCTTGATTCTTGTTCGGCATTAACACATCTTTATGCACAGTTGATTTACTGATACGTTTCTCAAGAATTTCACTAACAGCTCTTATTTTACGATTTTCTACAAAGAAAAATGAAAACAACCAAACTGTCTGTCCTACCCTAATTTCATCTTTAAACTGTTCAAACAGCCTAAAACGATCTAATAAATAGTTGCTCATTTGTTTATTTATTGCGACCCGCTCCCGTTGTTAATCGCGTCTCTTATCACACCAGATAAATGCACATGCATTCGCTCGATAGCCCACAACAACGCGATTTTCAAATCCTGGTCTTGCCAGATTCTTTCGAAAATAATTTCTGCAATAATATCTTTTGTGTAATCGGTGGTTCCGGCTCGAAAACGTATTCCTAGTTGTTTTAAATGATCAATATAACCTGTCCTACTCAACACTTCATCCAAAAACTGTCGGATCGCCTCTTGCTCTGCCATAACCTATTCGCAAACCCTGGTTTGGACGTACATTTTTAAAACACAATATTTCTCTACTTTAATTATAGTGTTTTAATTAACTAAATTTAATTAGGTGTACATTTTCATTACCATTTCCCTACAATACTTTTTCGCCCCTCATTAAACTCTTACTCTCTCCAAAAGAAACCCCACGTCACTACACTCTTCCAAGCATCCCTCGTCCCCACGTTCACACCTGACACCACATGTGGAATACGGGGACACCCCCTTGCTCACAGGTGAATGCCCCGTATAGGCCAAGGAGCCCAGGGGATAGGAAGAATCCCCTAGCTACTCCAACGACCTTTTACTCTGGGAACGTGGTCCGGGGGATGATGGAATAATTACACAGTGACATGAGGTTGATAATCGGTTTATTATGACTCAATAATTAACTCAAGTTACAGTTCTTTACAACCAGATTGGCTCTAGGTACCACAGGTACACCAATGATAAAATTACATGAATCTCGTATGAAGTACTTAGAGTTTACTTTTAAGATAGAAAGTGACTGATTGGAACTATTACATTTATAGGGAATGTGGAGACTAACTAGGATAGGAACTGGCGAGACTTACAGAAAGTAGCGAGGCGCATGGTGCGTCACGACGACGAACGGGCGTGCGGACTGATGGTGCGCTGGTCTACGGACAGTGAACAGTGAATACTACGCCCAAGTGAATACTACGTTTTATTCACAAATTATATTGTTTTACTGAGCTACATTTGTTGGTAGTGTAACGAGCTGCTACGCCTTCGACAGCGGTCAAATGAGTAACGACCAGTTTTGACCAGCTTTCCCCAAGATGATGGAATGAGCCCTAGACCTGATAATGATATATTTTGACCTTGCAACTATTAGCAAAGCAAGGCATGAATAAATAAAACTCAAAACTAGACTTTTTTACGTTTGGCCACGTTTTTGTTCGGGGGGTACGTGACGTCATACCTTACCTCCACTGGTAGGAGCCTCTACTTAACCCTGCTACTACTTGAAGAAATCGGGAGCGGAAGGATATATTACATACAATATTTATCACAACTAATCTACAAGTTAACGGTGGCCTTTAGAAAGGCCGTTTGTTACCGCTGGCTTAAAGGGAGCTACTTTTTAAAAGATAAATCTATCACAATTGATATTGCCTTAAAAGTCGGACGGCCACTCCCTGCGAAACACCTCTCGCAACACCAATAAAAGTAATGTTTTGGGAATCTCCCAAATCCCTAATGCGTGAGCGGCTTATGGGCAAGTTTCAAAATATCGGCCACACGTTCAACGCACAATTGGATAAGCGTCTTCATCTTACGAACTCCAAGATCATTCTGGCTAGCCGAGTGCTTCGGAGCACTAGGTCGCGTTGTGTAGGTTCTAGAAAGGTATTGTTGACAACGATTCGTCAATGTCACAATATAATGGTTTCCTTTCAGTTTTGTATCCCCGGTAATGGGGTTCTATTGTGACAAGTGTGCAGCAGACTGCGGCACTCTTTTGTTGAAATAACAACCTGTCGGCCCTACATCAAAGGATAATAATTTGGTCCCATTATTACAAACACGCAGCCAAGTTCGGCGGTCTTTGGTTCGGATAATAGTGTGTTAACCCTCCATCAATGGGAACACCATGAGGTGACATGTTATCAATCAATCAAAGGGGGGGTTCGACTCCATTATTTTTACTCGGGTGGGGGTGGGGGAGTGGCCGCCATTTTGTCAGGGGTTGGGGCACGTGACCTATGACGTCATCCTCCCTCCTTTCCAGCTAGGAGCCTCTACATACCCCTACTACTTGAAGAAATCGAGAGCGAGAGGATATATTATATTCAATATTTATTACAACTAATCTACAAGTTTATGATGGCCTTTAGTAAGGTTGTTTTTCTCGCAGGCTGTGGTCAAGTTTACTGCTTTGAAGTGGTATACAAGTACACTTCAACCTCCACAACAGAGTTGGTATGACGGACGACTCGATGAAGCCAACTGACAAGCATGCGAAGTCGCCGCGCATCATAGTGACGTGGGGGACGAGAAGAGGATATGTTTGAGGATATTTTTTGGACGCCGTAGACCTTAAAATGGTGGACTTGGATCTTGATGTGTTTGTCCATGATTAATGGAAGCGAATCACGCTCCCATTCGATGACGCATTTATAACAGTCCAACGGTGACCAACGTGAAGACAGGAGCCGAAGCACAGTCATCCTGCTCGTTCGAGGTTCACCTTCCATCTGAAGCTTAAACGGGACGCCACAGAAACTGCGACGCTAACGCAGGTGTGAGAAGAAAGGAGGGTTAGTCTATTCTTTAAATTTTCCAAAGGACCCTTCGCCAACGAAGTTCTTCATTCGTAAATGTCATGGTACAAAAGGTTCCATTTAGAAACCCATCAACCTAGTGGACCTTATTGTGGATCCATCAGACAATGATGTGTTATGCATCAATCACCTGACATCTGTCAATCAAGGGGGGGCGGTTCGACTCCATTTTGTCGGAAGGGGGGGGTTCCTCCGCTCCTCTACGGGGTGGGAGCCCCAATATCCCCTACTTCTACCGCTTCCTTCATGGACTTGACACAAACCATTTGTGACAGGGGTAATAAAATTTTGTTATACTTGGCGAATTTAATAGGCTTTGGTAAATTCACGCCAGCAAACAACTCACCAGTTTCTTGCCGGATTCCTATATATCGCAGGGCATAAACAAAGCGTATGTTTACATCGTACACTCTATTTTCAACATTTTCTATGCCTAACCTAACCTTACTTAGCTTACTGTTTCTCTCCCTTACTTGTTTTAAATACTGTTGATCGGTGCAGGTTAAATTTAAAGTAAATGCTAGGCCTATTCTATTTTCAGCGACAAGAGCCAACGAACTGTGACAAAATCTGCATACCGCTAATTCTGAGATAAGTTTTTCAATCACTCCTAAATCTATCACATCATACTTCAATTTGTCATTGTTGAACTAATCACATTCAATGCTATTTGAAAGTTTCAACTGAGATGTACTCTCCTTTGCAACAGTTTCTGAACAGTTATTTTTCTTGTTGGCTCAGGCCTAGAGTTGGGTTACCCAAAGGGTTAGACCTATTTCCATTGTTATTTACATGCCATCCAAAATTTTTCTTCTTTTTAAAATCTTCCCCTGTATTGGCATTCTAAGTAATATAAAACTGCAGTTATTAAAAAGAACGGCAAACACAAACTCACTTCTAAAACTTTCAATAAAACTACTCACTGTTTACAAAAACATAAACATAACCACGAAGTGTACACAACAATCGGCAGTTAGCATTTTGTCATTTTTTTCAATGTCTTTAAATATATAATAACATTAATTGCTGCTGGGATCGAGAGCAGCAAAACCCTTTCGGCCGAGGTGCGAACGCTATTTTTCACCACACTACACAATGAAATATACCCTAAATAATTAAAAAAACTGATTATTTTACTCGAAGTCAAATCACAGCTATGAAAATCATATGATCGCTACTATCCTGTCTTTGGAACCTCCGTATAATTATGTGATGTTCTAATGTTGTTTCAAGCAAATAAACGATCAGCTGACTTTCGGCCCTAGGGCCCTTAACGTTTTCGGTCCTGTGGCGGCAAACAGTGAGTTTCGGTCCGCGTTTGACGTTTGTAAAACAGGTGATTTCGTCGTAGTGTGTTGAAAAAATATATAAGTCGAAAATTCTCCCAGGGGAAGGGTTCATGGTCGACTATAAATATCCTGAGGATGTTATGAGACTCTTTCAGGAATCTACTTTTCATAGGCATATTCGAGAATATCCTGAGAAACTTTATTCATATGAGAGTTTTTACACAAAATGATAAATAAATTGCTATTGTATTTTAGGGATATCCTAAGGAGATTACAAGGCTACATCGGTGACATACTTTTTACTCGTTATATACGTGTCCATGGGATGTCATTTGGATTTCCTATCTTACGTTATTTTAATTAGCGAGTTTTAAAAAAAGCTAAACCTTATTCATTTTGCCTTTTAAAGGTTCAAAATCTGTTGGTTCATGTTAATGTTTTAATAAAAATACAAGCCTCTTTGGAAGATCCAAGGGATACTTTCCGGATAACCTATGATTTTTTTATTTAAAGAGATGTTTTATAATACAAAGTATTGCTATAATTGTTTTTTTTATATCTAGTTTAATTGACTTTTGATTTATAGTCAACCTTTGATTCAAATACAAGCCCCTCAGCAATATCTTGAGGATTTTGTTTTGCACTCTTCAAAATCCCGGGAACAGTATGGGATTTTAGGAATTGTAAGGAATATCCTGGGGATATCTTGTGTCCTGTGGGCGATTCTTTGCAAGTATAACTTTAGATTCTTCGTACTTTGCAAACAAAGTCTCATCATTTATCATATGCGCTGTGTATCCAGAATCAACAACAAATTGTGTGTCAGATGTTTCCATTTTATTAGGCCTATCTGTGCAAGTAAAGAACGACGGCCTAGGGTTTTCTTTTCTCTTATCAATTTATGTATTAAATAGCAGTTTTTTCTTCATAGTTTGTTTTTCGACGAATCGAGCAAAATAGTTTCTCGCTTTGGTTCTTAGTTTACCCAGGACAAGACTTATCGTAATTACCTAACTTGATACACGAAAAACAATGACCATTTTCTTCCTTGGGCTTAGGCCTATGTTGATCGCATCCTCTCTTACATTTATGATTTTTTCCAGATTAGTTTTGAAAGCTAACGATACATCACTATCACTTTTGTAACACGTTCCTTCTGCAAAACGCCTGGAATTTACAT
This sequence comes from Flexamia atlantica, assembly GCA_035578135.1. Taxonomy (NCBI): domain Eukaryota; kingdom Metazoa; phylum Arthropoda; class Insecta; order Hemiptera; family Cicadellidae; genus Flexamia; species Flexamia atlantica. The sequence goes on from JAQJVK010000020.1 coordinate 14,710,798, forward strand.
TCATTAGTGTTTTTTCGTATTCGATTGAAAAACAAATATACCCCAAATTAAAATATGACCCAAGCAGTTACAAAACGCGTATAATGTTTGGACGATAAAATGTCGGACATGAGCCACCAGATCGCATGGGGACATGAGCTCCTTTTTTAGAATTCTAGCATCCTCGAGTGTATCTCCAATGTCTCTTATCACTTCTAAAGTCAAGTAGAGACCCAATGAAATCGTAAAATTATCGAAATTATTAATCTTGATCAAAATTAAACCAAATGAAAATATTTGTGGCCTCAACACTTGTTTTTCGTTATTTAAAACTAGATATTTAAGTTTTTTTTTCACCTGCTTCTATCTCATACACGCCTGCTTGGTCTTTGAATATCACTTCAATTTTGAAATTTCTTATCTTAAGCCTCGGCTCTTCATCAGCAAGTTTCTAATCATTTTCAGTGGTTGATACCAAGTTTTTACTTTTAAGATTTTTACTTGATCTTTTGTACTAAACAAAATTAAAAAATGTTTTACCACAGGCATTCAAACGTGACCGCACACATAACCAGATGATTTTATTTTTAGCGGCACAACCGTTTGAAAAGTAGTGCATCTTTTTGGAACATTTTGATACATTTTGGAGGTAGAAAGAACTTTTTGTTCTTAAACAATTTAATTTTTCCACCAAAACTATTAAAAGCTCTTGGGCTAAGAGTGGGTAAAACACATTAACATCACAAACATACCCAGTTACTACTGGACCTACTAAAACATTTAAGAGATGAAAGTATGGAACTGCTGTGCTCCTTTGATTGTTATTGCTTCCTCAAAACGGGGCTGTTTGAATGTTTCCCACTGGCCACGCAAAAACCTCTTTAGGAGTTTGGGAGTCGCTCTCGTATGGTCTTATATTACAATCCTATTACTTCAAACTTCCTATATTGAATCATTTTGTCGAAGACTCCTGTCAAGTAATATTGCGAGACTTGAAGCCGGGAACAATAATCGGTTACCCAACATCAATTAGTCACTGAGATGAAAAATGTGTAAAACCTTTCAGCGGGCGACGCCGCGGTTTATCTGCTCATTAAAACAAGAAATAAAATCAGTAACTCTAATTAATGTAATCAGAACGCTAAATCACGCATTTCATTACAAATATATAATAATAGTAATTACATTATTTATGATTTATTACAACTTACGTGGCTCTGGCCTCGCCATGTAGAGTCAAAAGTTGTGTAGCCAACTTTCGACCATAATATTAGTCGCCCATTGCTTGCATTTGCTTTGAAAAGAGCATCGATGAATAAACTGGTCAAATATTCAGCTCTTTTCATATGATTATATTCCCTTTGCATTCGAGGTTCCTTAGGAAAGATTTGCTCCTTATTCCAGGGCTTTTGACTAGCATGTGCATTATTTCCATTGTTCTTGTTCTCATATTGAGAAAGTTTTGTCCCCATAGTATCTGAGTGGGCGCCAGCTAGCTTGCTGATGCGGGTTTCTATGACGACTTGCGGGTTTCTATGCTTTGGTAATTCACTCAAGACTTCGCTTTGAGACTCTCCTGGATTTCCTCTTCATGGGCAACACAGTCCGACAACAGTCCAAAAAATCTGTTAGATGAGGGCGAAAAATTAAAGAGGCCCCCTTCAGTCATCGAAGTATTTGCAGCTTGTACATGCGATTGCGTCTTGGATTTCACTGCTTCCTTCTGAAAAGGTTTAATTCTGATTATATGACACGTGAATCTACCTTTTTATCTAACTATAACATTTTAGGGTGTACAGAAATGAAGATAAATCCTCATAGTTTTGTGTGGTTTTAGAAAAATTAATATTGCGAGCCTTATAAGAGTGTGTGAAGAACTGCAGTTGTTTTTTTTAACCAGAGAGGTTGAGAAGTGTTTGAGTTCATAGTTCACCACAATCATGACTATATTTTAAGTTTAATATAACACTGATTAAGTATTATTCTGATTCTTGAAAATGTCACGGCAGCAGATTTTGCTTAGCTCAGCTGAAATATAAAAATTGTGATGCCTAAAAATAAAGGAAGATGACAATTGAATTATCATCGATGATACTCATTTTCCTTGCCTCAGATATACTTGTACTCTCCTTGCTTAGCTGTAGGGTTGTGGTTTAAAAAATGTCCAACATCTCAATAGTGGATTCAATAGTTTTCCAATCGTCATTGGTAAGTTCTACAGTTAGCTTCACATCAGGACTAGCAGACACAAGGATGATAGCTTGTTTCTCTTCATGTAAACGGCGTAGCGTATAGTAGGTACTGCTCCACCTAGTTGGCTTGTCCTTTATCATTTTATGCTCTTGTAGGCCAAGCTTATTTTGGGTTGCCTTTAAAATCTTATTGTTTTTGGCAGAATGTTTAAAGCTGCCTACCGTTTTCTTAAATTTAGCATTGACATTATTAACTTTTGGATTGCTGAAAAAACCGTCCTTAACAACTAACTGTAGTGCATGAGCTACGAAAGGCACTGCTACAAATGTTGACCTCTCTAGAGAAAAAGTAATGTCAGTTCCATTGTCTCTGACTACTGCCACAACCGTTTCCTTTAGATTGCAGTCTTTTAGAACTTTATCAAAAGGTTTCTAAGATTTATAGCTGTATGCCTGACTTCGGGGAATGGAACAACTTCTAAACATCCGTTTTCTCTAAAACCTTGGTCATTAACAAAATGTACTGTTACGGTCATAAAGTCAATCTGAGCAATATTAGTCCACATATCTATAGTTACCGAGACATATTTTATATTCATGAGTTAATTTTGAACTTGTTTTAGAGTGGTTTCGTACATTTGAACTAAAATCTTCCTAGAAATTGTTTTCCTCGAAGGTATAGTATACCTAGGCTCAATATAGCGAATGAGTCGTTTAAAACCTTCATTTTCAACCATATATATTGGCTGCAGGTCTTTGAAGATCATTTCTGCAATTAGTTTATGCCGATGTATAGCTCTAGGGTCACCCAATTAAATTTTTGCATATTATCGGCAATGGCATGTAGTGTTTACTGTCTTCGCTTAAGTTTAGGCTAAATAGGCTTAGGTCTGCACAGCTTCTGTTTTTACAATTTGAGGCTTAACAATTTTTGACTTTAAAAATATTTTGTGAGTTTTTAGGTGATTGAGTAGGTTTTATGTGCTATTGGATGCAAACCCACTTCCACCTCTCGAAATACGTTATTATGCTTTTTTATTTGTTATTATTAATAACTTTATTCTTTCGTTAACTATTCTCAGGGTGAGTCCTTTACCATCGGCAGCAATTCACAAATATAGGGTTCGCCCTTGGGCGGGATTCCCGTCATGTCCGCGCCTCCGCCTGCTGCCGCGCCCTCCCGCTTCGTGACTCCCGCTCGTGTAGACACGTCAAATTAGCTTAATAGTGCCTGTCGAGCGCGTAGCCCCGACGCGGGAATTCCCCCAAAACACTTAAAATTACTCAAATAACACTGATTAAACTAAGTTTTGAGAATACAGTACACTCTTGATTATCCAGGCGCTTAATGTCAAGGCGCTTTACCATCTTACCTTTTAAGTACAGGTGCTTGAAAATTCCTTGGAGGCTTTCAAGGTGCATGTTTGTGTTGATGCCTGCATTTCTGCGATAGCAGTAGGCCCAAGATTTATAATTTGTACCATAATTTTCCTTAAAATACAAACCAAATTCTTTTATTTCTGAAAATTCGTATAATTCATTGACAATCGCAGGAATAATTTTTCAAAGATTTTCGGATCTACCTCATTTTGCAGAGTCAACATTTTCTTTGATACTTCTTTCCGCAGCTCTAAATTTTTATGTCTGAGTTCAGTCTTCTCTACCAAGCTCTCTGGACATGCCATGAACAGAATAATCGCATGTCAACATCTCCCATGGTCGATTTCCGGGAATTATAAAACACATCTTCCATGTCTGTCATAAGTTATTTTGCATTTATTCCTTCAATTTTGTTCTTAATTGCATTTTTACAAAATTCCAAAACCGTGTGGTCGTTTCTATTAGAAAACAAAAATTCGCAAGGAAATCCTCAATGCAGGGTAATCCGTTGAGTTCAGACCTTGAGGCATGTACATTACCACTGAGTTCTTGTCACTGGCTCGTTCCATTTCTATGCACATGACAACACTGATTGCATCATTTCTATTTCGCACACATTCGATCACTACCTAAACTCTCTCACTATGTTCCTAAGATCTTGTTTGGTTAGGAGATGTCGTCTTGAAACCTCGTTAGTAGATTGGATCAGGTTGTTGCTTGAACCTGATCTGACTTCAAATGGGATTCTTTGGGTTATTTTGGTCGCAATGTTTTGTCAACTTTTTGAATTTTCAAATGGGCTAGTTCAGCTTGATGACCGATATATGGGTCTTACAAAAGTCCACTTCAACACTTCCACTTACCAGAGAAGTATAAACTTTCATCCTTGCAGAGCAGTAATTATTTATTTTCTTCGTCCCCTGAATTTTAATGGAACGTTTACGTTGGGACTCAGATGACAGGCGTGTTCGGTAATTACCAGGTCGATGGCACTGATAATGTGTGACTTTCTTGTCTTTTGATCTGTAGCTACCCCTTCTATTCACGATCAAAGTTATTTACTTATAGAATTTTTTTCAGATTCAACTCTAATTTGATGTTTCGAAAGCAAGTATTCATTAAAATTTGTTGTGTTACAAAGGTCCAAATTACATACCGTACACTTAACAGTTTGCGAACGCATAGGGTTTCCAACAACATCAGGACTCTATCCATTATGAACATTATCTTGATGTCTTTTCAGATTAAATCTTTTGGCGGTGAATTTTACTTCACTACGGTGAATTTAACTAAAAACACTTTAACTTCATAACAAACAACTCTTAATGTTAATACTCGCGCTGAACAAGATCAAAATTCTATCAAAACGAGCAAGCCCGAACATCAGTCAAACTGGCTTCCTCAGGCTAAAATTCACAAAAACATCGTAGACCTACGATAGAGCAAAGACCTTCAACCAACTTGCCTGCTAGACAACATGAAGATGAAAATTACTCTTAATTCCGCAAACTTTAAACTTAGCCTTATGCACCGGCCCTACACTATGCATGGCCATACACTACTTTTCAACAAAGGCATTTGAGTAAACTTAATTCTCGACTGGATCCCTCGCTCAAATAAACCTAACTTAAAAATATCACCGAATCAACGCAACCTAACCTATCTTCCAATCCTTCGTTTATTTGTCACTTGACATTTACATGCATTGACACGTCAAAGTTCCATGTAGGCCATATACAGTTGGTCAGTGATACGTTAGGCTATCACAGACAGTTACAATGTCAATGTCAAATAAATAATTTAAAGCATTTTAAGAGACAAGACTGAAGGTTGCATAGAATATTAAAATGAACATGCAACAGGTGACCTAAATTTAAAGAAAATTGTCTAGCAATGAAGAATAAAATCAACCAGAGAACATAACGAAAAATCTATATATATAATTTACTTGCTAGCCTACTTAAAACTATCAAATATCACAGATTCAGGCAAATTGAAAAATTCATCAGTGTAATAAAAAGGGTTGCAGCATAAGAAATTAAATAATTTCTTTTTGAACACTTTCAGGCTTAAGTTTTCAACATGCTTTGAAATTTTATTGTATATTCTAATGCCCATAATCACATGCCGCGACCTAGATTTAATACTTTAATATAAAATTTCATTTTAAATGTCTATCTTTAACCTAAATAACAACTCACCCACACCCATAGCGAGTCCTTGACTGCAATTAAAAGCGATGACTTAAGAAATCATTTGCCTGAATATCAATATTGTCCGTAAGTTAAAGTTTCATTCAGTCCAATTCGATGTATCGAAGATTTACGATCGATGTATCACATCCACTTACTTGGTGGCCGCTTACAAAACTGTACTCGGACTGAATTACAAGGAATGAAGTGAATTTTTTTTAAATTCACTGAGAAAAATTTATGACAATGAAGGAAATATCTTACCTGATGCATTTACGAAGATGGCATCATAACACTTCCAGCCTCCTACCGGGCGAGTTCTCGAATCCCACCACGTAAGACTCAGTATCTCCAGCTTTCCAACTGCTGAAGTGAAAAGCACCCAGGAGGACTTCAAGACAGTCATCTTGTTCTTGTCCACCCCACTGATCAACCGGACCAATGCATATGTTTTACTTGTCATGCTAAAAAACAATTAAATTTACAGCACTGGTAGGCTTATGAAATTGAAAGAAATTACAAAAGAACTAGACCACAACAACTTGACCACACCCCTATTTCAAATGTACTGACAATAATGAATCAGTTTTGGAAGTACATAGCTTAAGTATACTAATTTATAACAAATACGTAAGAGTTTCCATAACTGTAAGTGACAATCAGAATTCAGTTCGATGCTGGAAAACACAAAAGCTCTATTTTTGACTGCATGCTGTTGGATTGCACAAAGTGTTGCCAGATTACTGCTGCTTACAACCACTTTCATCGTTTAGAAGTCTGGTGCGGGAGGGGAGGGGTTAGGGGAGGCGAGCTTGGCCGCCGCGGAGATGGCGGGCCCAACAACGCAGGTAGAGACCGGCAGGTGTAAGGGTCACTCTGGAATTCGGAGGTCCCGTCTCGGATTTGGGCTCGGAGACAGAGGGTCGTGGAGCTCGTGGGCGGACACACGTGGTGCAGACCGTTTTTCAATAGGACCTCTGGTTTAGCCGCTATAGCCCAAAAACGAAAAGTACTTTTTTCGAATTTACATTTTTTCCTGGACATGAGTAGTATAATAGTGGGGCTGCTGGCTCACTTCGCATAAATCAAATTTGACAGCTAAATCCGGTCTGGTGACGTCAGAGGCTGTGACGTAGCTGTGACGTGTAGGGGTTGGCATTTAAAGTTTAAATGCCCGGCTGTGGTGGGCATTTAAAGTTTAAATGTCCGGAAATGGGTCAAGGTCGGCTGGGGATGTTTTTAAAAAAGATCTTGCATTTTCGGAAAATCCGAAAATGCAAGATATTTTCTTTTTATTTATTTATTTTTTTACAAAAGTATTATTTTATATTTAGTTTGAAAAGTTTGCTCCCAAATTTGAAAAGTAGGTTGTTGTCGGTGCTGAAATTTCTTGCTTATTTTCATTCTTCTTGTTGTTGTAAGTTGGTAAAAATACATTCTTTTCGTTTTGATTGTTTGTTGCATAAAGTTCCAAAGATAAACCGAACCCAGTGGTTATAAGTTGTTTTAGTTCTTCACTAAAAATTTCCAAATCCTTGTAGGTTGTAAGATTGATAGTGTTGTAGTGAATCCCGCGAATGTTGAGAGACATGACTAGAGTTGTTTACTCGACGAGAGGTAAAGCAGAAATGGTTATTGCAAAGCCGGTGCTGTGGGTACCTCTGTTGGTAGTGGGGGTAGTAGTGGGGGTAGTGGTGGGGATAAAAAAATAGTAGACGTTTGTTTAATCAGTTTGCATTTAATCGCTGCCACAATAGACCGAGTCGATGTTACAATTCTTCTAGTTTATCCAACCGATTCTTTTGATATGTTTTGCAACCAAATTTACAGTAGCAGAAAGAATTACATTTTGTACAAGCTTTTCCGTCAACTTGATCTTCAGGTATTTTAAAACATTTTTCTTTGCAACAATAAGATAAAAGTGGTAGATTATTTCTTTTGGATGACATGTTGGTTGTAGCTTGTCTTAAACAGAACTGAGCCTCTCAACGTTAAGGTTTGGTATTCATATAAAGTATTCGAATAAAACTATTGATTAAAATAATCGAATAATACTATCGATTAAAAGTTCAAGGTCATCCGTTTGAGTTAAAAAAAATACAACATATCAGTATATAAATAGAATTTTGACAGGTTCACCAAAACCAAGTTGTAAAGTCTTGAATTTCTTTCTTCTTCCATTGTTGAATTTTTAGTCGAAACCAATTAATGATAACATTATTGCTTGTGCATCAGAACTAACAGTAGATGAAATTTCATTTACTTGTATAGTTGTAGTAGTTTCATTTGTAGTAGGTAATTGTTCGGAAGTTGGTGTAGATGTAGAAGAAACAGTATTATCTTGAAGCTGAGAGTCATGTGTGCTCGGGTGAAGAGCTGAAGCTTTAATGACATGGTAGCCGTATCCTACTCTGTATCAGGAGTTGTTGGTGGTGGGGGATCGTTTGGTTCATGCACTGAAATGTAGATGGAATCATAACTTTCTGGAGGATGTACTAAAATTTGTTGTATAGGATCTGCATCAATAGTGAAACTTTGCGTTTCAATGCAAAGTCCATCTTTAATAAAAGAAACATATAAAACAGAACTCATGTTTATTTAGATGTTTACTCTACAAGTGGTACCGGTAAACTGATGTGTTGGTAGTGGCTCAGGGACCTCCCTAGAAATGGGGTGTGTAGGAGGGAACATGTGTTGCACACCTGCCTTCCCCCACCACCACCATGAAAGACTTCTCGCAATTTTTGGATATGTAGTGTTAGTCGTAAGGTAGGTGTTGTACGGTCAACATCTCAGTGCTAAACAAATGTTCTTAACATTTGGTTTAAAATATTGTTTTGAAATACTTATTTAACTTTGTACAAGTTACAATAATTTAAAGAAGGTACTTTATTATATTACCTTAATACTTAGTTAAAATATTTAGTTGAAGAAATTGAAAGTAAACTACAATTGAGATTAAATAGAAACATGGTTTCTTAACATTTGGTTTAAGAAATATTTGCAATAAAAGATAAATGAAAAAGGTTTAATAAAACTAAAGATTTTAAGTGAGCTAGGTTTATATTGTTGGTTGTTTATATTGTTATGCTTTGGCATTTAATGCCCGCATAATGTTTGGCATTATGTGGGTCGGCAGTTAGAAATCAATACTTGTAGTTGTCCTTGTTGTATAATGCATTGGTATGCAGGCGCCAGCTAGAAATCAATACTCGAAGTTGTCCTTGTTGTGTAATAAAGACAATGCGGGCGGGTAGTTAGCGATCAATACAAGTCGCATAGCGTGGCACAACAGGTGCTCTAGTTATTGATTTCTTAACACACTCTACAGTCTACACTCAACAACTTATTCTCCGCCTTGCCACCATCCTAATAACACCTACTTCAATATGAACCGCTCCGAGTACTTTACCATTTGGAACAATTATTTCACTTACTTACAACGGCTGGGGTTACGAATTTTTCAATCGAACAAAAATCAAGATTGGTATGATGTAACATCTACCATCGCTCAAAATCCTTTAACATCCTTCAAAAAACATTCTTGCCGGCATCAAAATGACTTCTAAACCTTCTACTATTAAAAGACCTCTTTCGCCTTTACGTGTACCCCAGCAAAAAAATTCCACTAGAAAAACTCAAACATAACCAAAAATACCAAATCCTCAAACATGATTCTTCTTCCTTTTACATTTTTAATTTAGAAAAAACCAAGATTTATACTATCGACCTTCCTAAAAACTCTCTATTCCCCTTAACCCTCGACACCTAGAAATAGTAAAACAAAATGGAAAATTAAATAAAATTAAATTAATTTCCTAAATCCATGAATTAAATTAAATGGAAAATTAAATTATCGTCGCCGTTTTGCCCCGGCGACGATTTTTTTTTAAGTTTTTGCGCTATAACTTTTACACCGTTGGTTTTATCAAAAAATGTTACTGGACCTTTTTTGTTTGTCTTTTAATTCCGCTTAATTTGAGTACCCGGACGATAGATTTGGAGCATTTTTGAAAGGGGGGGTTCTCCGTTTTGTCCCACCGGGGGGGGGGGGGGTTCTCCGTTTTTTTCCACCGGGGGGGGGTCGCCAACTTGATCTCGTCGCCGTTCAACTTTAGAACTGCGTCGCCGTAAACGGTGGCAGTGGATATAACAAAAATGCTCCAAATCTATCGTGCGGGTACTCAAATTAAGCGGAATTAAAAGACAAACAAAAAGGTTCAGTAACATTTTTTGATAAAACCAACGGTGTAAAAGTTATAGCGCGAAAACTTAAAAAAAAATCAAAAATACTTTCGTCATCTGTTAAATCTTGACCAACTTGATCTCGTCGCCGTTCAACTTTAGAACTGCGTCGCCGTAAACGGTGGCAGTGGATATAACAAAAATGCTCCAAATCGATCGTGAGGGTACTCAAATTAAGCGGAATTAAAAGCCAAACAAAAAAGGTCCAGTAACATTTTTTGATAAAACCAATGGTGTTAAAGTTATAGCGCAAAAACTTACAAAAATATTTGGTGGCAGTGGATATAATAAAAATGCTCTAAATGTATCGTGAGATATTTAGAACACTCGCTTCGCTCGTGTTCTAACTTACATCTCACTCGTGGCTTAAAGGCATGCATTAAACTACTATTATGTGTTAAACGACAATAAAGATATTCTTATTACAACCGATCATTATTAGATTTCTATCATCATGGCTGCATGGTTTTTCTATTGATTGATTTTAATTATGTACTATGTAAAAGTTACATAAAGTTTAGTTTTAGTGTCTTATCTGTTTTAAAATAAAATCAGTATATGGCACCATCTTCATTTCGGCAGCGGGAGTTATCGTTTTTCCTGACGGCATCCCTAATATTTTTGCTATCGTAATTAATTATTTCTGTTACGATGAATTGGTGTTTCATCTAATTCGTCCTTGATTGTTAAAAGTCTGAAGAGAATGCTGCCTTTTCTGGTTGTCTTGAGACTAAATCCCAGCAAGATTGGAAGAGAGAGGTACAGTAGTTTTTTACCGACTGCCCTTGGCTTCCGTTTTTAAAATGAAAACGCCCTTAATATTAACGTAAACGGATTTTGGCAACATGAGTATTTTATAGAAACAAATCACACACTCTTTATGTTTATAAAATTAACAACTAAACTCATTAAACAAAGTTTCGAGTGTCTTGGTAATTGTTTGAAATAATTTTAATTATTCTAGCTTAAGATTAGTACATTTCGAAAATCAGTTAAAACGAACAATACCAAGAGAAGCCTCTGGCCTATAAATGGTGAAAGAGGAAGAGCTATCTGATTTAAGTGGGTAATACTGCCCTTCTAAGGAAAAGGGCAGTATCTGCAAAACATCTGTTTTGAGATAAAAGTAAACAAAGTTCTAAACTTCATTATTAAAATTAAAAATGTATTTTTCCCCTGATATATTTTTATTGTATTGTCATGTGTTATACTAGCATTCCTTAAAAAAAATAAAATCACAAAAAAAATTAAGTTTTGAATAAAAAAAATCATTTACTTCTTTTTGGACCTAATAAATGCCAAGCAAAAACGCAGTATCTACCAGTTACTGCCCTTTTCCTTAGCATATGTAAAATGGAAAAAAGGCAGTAACTACACTTTTTTACAATAAAAACAAGATTTTATTAAGGCTAAAAGTAGGCTATACAAAAGATGCTAATAAAAGTCTTTACGATGTAGGCAGACTCTCCCAAAATAATTTTCTATTTTGTGGGATAATATTTTTCAATGCTTCAAGCAACTGGATTTTCCTTTCTCTTGGGAATCCCTTAGAAGAGTTCAATTTGGCTGCTTCTGGTATCCCCCCCTTTTTTCAAAATCCTCGGCTGCAAGAAATCAAGCTCCTTGAATTTTTCTGACTTGTCGTATGTTGTTTTGTACTGCAGGCTGTGTTTACCTCTTTCAAACTTCATGTGGACAATGTCTTTGAGATAAGGCCTCTCTGGCATGGCTTTCATTTTTGCCTCAGATTTCCAACTTTTCCATAGGAAAAAGTTGTCAATGCTCATTTTACAAACATCTACGTGGCCTTTATTGGCCGACCCTACAGCATCAACAAAATCATCAAAATCGTACGTTTTTTTCTGAGATTTTAGTGACAGCTCCACCTGATGGTGGAAGCTGTCGGCCCAGGCTCAAAGTAATAAACTTCGATTTCAGTAGCCTCAACAGCAGCTGAGTTTACTATTTGAACAAATAATGTTAATAAGCACCAATTTTTATTTTGCGCGCTACGATTGTCTAACCACAAGACAAACTTTTTAGTGTCACGGTAGTGGTTGAAAAACACATTGAAAGTACTTGCGATATCTTCTTTATTTCTGCCAGTTATAGCACAGTGCCACAGCACAGCTAGTGGTTTAAGCTTGGACTTTTTCCCCACAGGAGCAAATGTCTGGTTGTATGTTGTGAGACGTGGTGCAAAGATTATTTGCTTGAACATGTCAAGTCGAGGCAGCATAATTATTTTTTCTAAATCTGCACTAAATACAACTTCACTGTTTTTGTCAGTTTCACTCACTTTCTCAGCAAATTCTTTGTATAATGTTCTACTCTCTTTGACTAGTTTGTTATGGATTTTCCAAGTACAAATGACGATTTTTTTTAAGTTTTTGCGCTATAACTTTTACACCGTTGGTTTTATCAAAAAATGTTACCGGCCCTATTTTGTTTGTCTTTTAATTCTTCCTAATTTGAATACCCGCACGATAGATTTGGAACATTTTTGGGAGGGGAGGTTCTCCGTTTTGTCCTACCGGGGGAGGGGGGGGGTCGCCGACTTGATCTCGTCGCCGTTCAACTTTAGAACTGCGTCGCCGTAAACGGTGGCAGTGGATATAACAAAAATGCTCCAAATCTATCGTGCGGGTACTCAAATTAAGCGGAATTAAAAGACAAACAAAAAGGTTCAGTAACATTTTTTGATAAAACCAACGGTGTAAAAGTTATAGCGCGAAAACTTAAAAAAAAAATCAAAAATACTTTCGTCATCTGTTAAATCTTCTGGCTCAACCAATTTGCACAGATGCAATTTGTTCACAGATTGCACATGCAGCAGGAAAATTGTTGTCTGTTGGAGGCATTCTAAAAGAAACTTGATATTGTAAAATAAATGTTGAAGCAAATGTTTAACATTTTTCTAAGTCCTAAAGTATTAATTATTGTGAAGTTTGAACAGTTAAAATTTTACAAGTCCAACGTAAAGTAAAATAAAGAAAGAAATGTTGCTGCCTGTTGGAATAGTGGGAAAAGAATGATGGGTTTGAAAGATTTTCTAAGTCCGAAAGTATTAATTATTGGGAAGTTTCAACAGTTAAAATTTTTACAAGTCCAATGTAAAGTAAAATAAAGAAAGAAGTGTTGTTGACTGTTGGAACAGAGGCGAAAGAATGATGGAAACCAAACTGGCAGCAAAAAGAAACTTCATATTGTAAAATAAATGTTGAAGAAAATGTTTGAAAAAATTTTCTAAGTCCAGAAGGATTAATTATTAGGAAGTTTTAACACTTAATACTTTACAAGTCCCATGTAAAGTAAAATAAAGAAAGAGGTGTTGTCTGTTGGAACAGTGGCGAAAGAATGATGCAAACCAAACTCGCTGCAAGGCTCCTGTGGTTTGGGAGGGGGGATGACCTTGTGCTTCGACATCAGTTGCTCACTAGACAGTGAGGTGGTAACATGTTCAGAAGGCGCCCTGAACATTTATTTAACTTTGTACAAGTTACAATATTTTAAAGATGCTACTTTATTATATTACTTTAATACTTAGTTAAAATATTTAGTTGAAAAAATGCAAACTAAACTACAGTTGCGATTAAATAAAAACATGGTTTCTTAACATTTGGCTTAAGAAATATTTCCAATAAAATATCGTAAGAAAATTTTGTACAACATATTTGAATTAATATGTTTACAAACCTTATCATGCGAGTTTTAAAAATAAGGGAAATAAAAGATAAATAAAAAAGGTTTAATAAAACCAACTAGACCAAGTGGGCCAGGTTTATATTCCCGGTGACCTCGCATACTTTCGCTCGCTGTCGAGCAGTTAGTAATCAATACAACTTGTTGACCTTGATGCCTAACGCTTTCGCATGCGGGCGGGCCATTAAAAATCAATACAAGTCGTTGTCCTTGTTGCATTACTTGGCACACTCTACACTCAACAATTCATTCTCCGCCTTGCAACCATCCTAACAACACCTACTTCAATATGAACCGCTCCGAGTACTTTACCATTTGGAACAATTATTTCACCTACTTACAACTGCTGAGGTTACGAATTTTTCAATCGAACAACAATCAAGATTGGTATGATGTAACATCTACCATCGCTCAAAATGCTTTTCAACAAGTTCGGAAAAAAACACTCTTACCAGCATCAAAATTACTTCTAAACCTTCTACTATTAAAAGACCTCTTTCGCCTTTACATGTACCCCAGCAAAAAAAAAAAAACAGCTAAAAGGGGCAACATAAGACTTTTATATTTTGGCTTTCGCTAAAGCCTCAACCCTTGGTGACTAAGTCCCAAAGGGGTTGGGGTTTAAGTGGTTAAAGGCCACGATTTTTTAAGTTTTGCGCTATAACGTTTACACCGTTGGTTTTATCAAAAGATGTTACTGGACCTTTTTTGTTTGTCTTTTAATTCCGCTTAATTTGAGTACCCGCACGATAGATTTGGAGCATTTTTGGAAGGGGGGGTTTCTCCGTTTTGTCCCTAGGGGGGGGGTCGCCGACTTGATCTTGTCGCCGTTCAACTTTAGAACTGCGTCGCCGTAAACGGTGGCAGTGGATATAACAAAAATGCTCCAAATCTATCGTGCGGGTACTCAAATTAAGCGGAATTAAAAGACAAACAAAAAAGCTCCAGTAACATTTTTTGATAAAACCAATTGTGTAAAAGTTAAAGTGCAAAAACTTAAAAAAATCTATGGTGGCAGTGGATATAATAAAAATGCTCTAAATGTATCATGCGGGTAGTCAAATTACGCAAAATTAAAAAGACTAACAAAAAAAGTCCAGTAACATTTTTCGATAATATCAACGGTGTAAAAGTTATATCGCAAAAACATAAAAAATCTACATTTTATATCTAAGTGTCAAGGTCAAATAATGCAAGTTTAAAAAAAAATCTAAGTGTTAAAGCCAAATAATTTGTTTTAAAAATTGAAGTGTCAAGGTTAAATAATGTTAGTTTTAAAAAATACATGTTATGTGTTGTAAGTATGATCATCATTGCTGTTGTCCAAATCACTTGCTCTTGAATTTAGTTGTTGTTGATGGGTGGCCAGCATTTGATCTAATTCTTCCAAATCTTCTTCTGCATTGTTATTTGTTTTTTGGTTTATTTCGTTGTTATGGTAAAGTTCTTTGTGTATATGTAGTAAGTTTTCATCTTCAAAAGATTCATCGCAACTGATGCAGTAATACATGACGTAGGTGTGCTCTTCACAAAAGTTGCCGTAATAATGAAAACCACTCTAAAACTACCCCTATATATAACAATACCCCCACCACTTTTTTTCTGTATTAAACATAGAAAGTGTAAATATATTATATTTCAAAACACCTAAGTACTAAGATCATCCATTGTAAGTTTAAAAAATCTAAGTGTCAAGGTCAAATAATGCAAGTTTAAAAACTAAGTGCCAAGGTTAAATAATGTTTGTTTAAAAAATATCTCTCAAGTTTTAAAACCGTCCAGGTTACAAAGTTTAAAGGTCATTCAAAACATTTACAAAACCTATCATGTGGTTACTCAAATTATGTGGAATAAAAAAACTAACAAAAATGTTCAATAACATTTTTCGATAAAACCAATGTTATAGAAGTTATAACGCGAAAACTTAAGTTTTAAAACCGTCCAGGTTACAAAGTTTCAAGGTCATTCAAAACTTTTACAAAACCTATCATGTGGTTACTCAAATTATGTGGAATAAAAAAAACTAACAAAAATGTTCAGTAACATTTTTCGATAAAACCAACGTTATAGAAGTTATAACGCGAAAACTTAAGTTTTAAAATCGTCCAGGTTACAAAGTTTCAAGGTCATTCAAAACTTTTACAAAACCTATCATGTGGTTACTCAAATTATGTGAAATAAAAAAACTAACAAAAATGTTCAATAACATTTTTTGATAAAACCAATGTTATAGAAGTTATAACGCGAAAACTTAAGTTTTAAAACCGTCCAGGTTACAAAGTTTCAAGGTCATTCAAAACTTTTACAAAACCTATCATGTGGTTACTCAAATTATGTGGAATAAAAAAACTAACAAAAATGTTCAGTAACATTTTTCGATAAAACCAACGTTATAGAAGTTATAACGCGAAAACTTAAGTTTTAAAACCGTCCAGGTTACAAAATTTCAAGGTTATTCAAAACCTTTACAAAACCTATCATGTGGTTACTCAAATTATGTGGAATAAAAAAACAAACAAAAATGTCCAGTAACATTTTTTGATAAAACCAACAGTATAGAAGTTATAATGCAAAAACGTTAGTTTTAAAACAGTCCAGGTTACAAAGTTTCAAGGTCATTTAAAACTTTTTACTGCGAGCTCAAGGCAGCAGCCTTGACTGTTAGATCAACGTGTCTCCCAGCTGAAGGCCGGTACCCTACTTTGGCCGGGTCTGTGACCTTGGCTCACTCAACCTCGTCTGGCCTACTTTGGCTTTGGGTAAAAAAAATTACTCAAAACCTATTGTGCGGGTACTCAAATTACGGGAAATGAAAAGACAAACAAAAAAGGTCTAATAACATTTTTTAATAAATCCAATAGCATAAAAGTTATAACGCAAAAACTTAAGTTTCAAATTCATTTAAATTTTTACAAAATAACCTTGAGATTTAGAAATTTTTTGCTAACTCTTTTGTTGACCTTGAAAATAAGTAGGTCAAGGTCATTTGATAATTAAAAGAAAATGGGGGTGTACGGTTTGACAGAACCGTACACCCCCGGAAACCTAAAAGAAGAAAAGCTAATTTACAATACAATCTGCCTAGAGTTTAACAATTAATAAAAATAAAATTAAATTGAAAAGAAATAGCTAAAAAGCCCAGCGCTGCACATCATGATTACGGTGTAAGCTAGACATAGGCCATCCCTTACACTTCACCATAAGCGCACAACGCTGAGCTAAAAGAAAAAATGTTATTTTGAAAGAGCAAGTTGTTTAATTAAATTTAGAAAAATGTTATACAAATATGTTTTTATTTCCTAACACTAAAGGAGCCAGCGACTCACCATAAGATGCAGTACAACTGAGGTCTAGCGAAACTCCGGAGGTAGGCGAACTACCCATCCAGCAGGTATAGAGGTTGTAAGTGACTCGGTGTGGTGGACCGTAATCACTACAAAAGCGGGAGCTGATTTACCATAAATTGGTGTATCATACTCCAAAAGAAGGAAGGAAAAAAGGAAAGGAAATTGGAATTGAAAGGTGTCCCTAACTAAAAAGGAGTACAAGACAAGAGAGGGAATGCCCTCAACAAGCTTGTTGGAAAAAGGAAGTTGGAATAGAAAGGTATTAAAAACATATCATATAACATTCTTAAAAACAAAATATTACTTTAAACTTAAACACTCCAGGCAAAATATATTGTAAGTAAAAGAAAGATTTTAAATTAATACTAACTACCAAACCAGCAAACTACAAACCCTAGGGTATCTACAAGCACAAACAACTACCATGCTTAAACTCCCATGCCTTAAAATTAATCAGTCCTACATCAAGATGTTATTGTACAAATAACACCAAGATATTTTCACCAAACAGCAAAAATGATAAAATGTTCAGGGCGCCTTCTGAACATGTTACCACCTCACTGTCTAGCGAGCAACTGATGCCGAGCACAAGCGCAGACCCCGGACCCCAACTCGGCTCGAGGTCACGGCAGCTGGCAGCCGGGCCGGTGTGGCAGCTGGTTGACCACCTGGCCTCAAGCGCAGACCCCGGACCCCAACTCGGCTCGAGGTCATCCCCCCTCCCAAACCACAGGAGCTTTGCTGCGGGTTTGGTTTCCATCATTCTTTCGCCACTGTTCCAACAGGCAACAAAACTTCTTTCTTTATTTTACTTTACATTAAACTTGTAAATACTTTAAGTGTTAAAACTTCCTAATAATTAATATTTTAGGACTTAGAAAATCTTTCAAACCCATCATTCTTTTCCCACTATTCCAACAGGCAGCAACATTTCTTTCTTTATTTTACTTTACGTTGGACTTGTAAAAGTTTTAACTGTTCAAACTTCACAATAATTAATACTTTAGGACTTAGAAAATTTGTCAAACATTTGCTTTAACATTTATTTTACAATATCAAGTTTCTTTTTGCTACGAGTTTAGTTTCCATCATTCTTTCACCAATGTTCCAACAGAGAACAATACTTCTTTCTTTATTTTACTTAACATTTGACTTGTACAAATTTTAAGTGTTAAAACTTCACAATAATTATAACTTTAAGACATAGAAAATTTGTCAAACATTTGCTTTAACATTTATTTTACAATATCAAGTTTCTTTTTGCTACGAGTTTAGTTTCCATCATTCTTTAACCACTGTTCCAACAGGCAACAATACTTCTTTCTTAATTTTACTTTACAGTTGACTTGTAAAAATTTTAAGTGTTAAAACTTCCCAATAATTCATTTTTTTAGGAATTAGAAAATTTTTTCAAACCCATCATTTCTTGTTACTGTTCCAACAGACAACAAAACTTCTTTTTATTTTATATTGGACTTGTAAAAAGACGAACAAAACAGGTCCAGTAACATTTTTTTTCGATAAAACCAACGGTATAGAATTTATAACGCAAACACTTAAGTTTCAAGGTCATTTTCAAACGTTTACAAAACCTATCATGTGGTTACTCAAATTACATGGAATAAAAAAACAAACAAAAATATTTAGTAACATTTTTCGATAAAACCAACGGTATAGAAGTTATAACGTGAAAAAACACACGCATGATATATTTAGAATATTTTTGTTATATCCACTGCCATTGTAGATTTTTTTTAAGTTTTTGCGACATAACTCTTACACAATTGGTTTTATCAAAAAATGTTACTGGACCTTTCTTGTTTGTCTTTTAATTCCGCTGAATTT
This sequence comes from Flexamia atlantica, assembly GCA_035578135.1. Lineage (NCBI taxonomy): Eukaryota > Metazoa > Arthropoda > Insecta > Hemiptera > Cicadellidae > Flexamia > Flexamia atlantica. The sequence continues at coordinate 14,729,680 of JAQJVK010000020.1, forward strand.
CACTACCCGCATGATACATTTAGAGCATTTTTATTATATCCACTGCCACCGTAGATGTTTTAAGTTTTTGCGCTATAACTTTTACACCGTTGGTTTTATCGAAAAATGTTACTAAACCTTTTTTTTTAGTCTTTAAATTCTGCAGAATTTGACTACCCGCATGATACATTTAGAGCATTTTTATTATATCCACTGCCACCAAATATTTTTGTAAGTTTTTGCGCTATATCTTTAACACCATTGGTTTTGTAAAAAAAATGTTACTGGACCTTTTTTGTTTGGCTTTTAATTCCGCTTAATTTGAGTACCCTCACAATAGATTAGGAGCATTTTTGTTATATCCACTGCCACCGTTTACGGCGACGCAGTTCTAAAGTTGAACGGCGACGAGATCAAGTTGGCGACCCCCCCCGGTAGGACAAAACGGAGAACCCCCCCTTTCAAAAATGCTCCAAATCTATCGTGCGGGTACTCAAATTAAGCGGAATTAAAACACAAACAAAAGAGGTCCAGTATCATTTTTTGATAAAACCAACGGTGTAAAAGTTATAGCGCAAAAACTTAAAAAAAATCGTCGCCGGGGCAAAACGGCGACTATAATTTAATTTTCCATTTAATTTAATTTATGGATTTAGGAAATTAATTTAATTTTATTTAATTTTCCATTTTGTTTTACTATTTCTAGGTGTCGAGGGTTAAGGGGAATAGAGAGTTTTTAGGAAGGTCGATAGTATAAATCTTGGTTTTTTCTAAATTAAAAATGTAAAAGGAAGAAGAATCATGTTTGAGGATTTGGTATTTTTGGTTATGTTTGAGTTTTTCTAGTGGAATTTTTTTGCTGGGGTACACGTAAAGGCGAAAGAGGTCTTTTAATAGTAGAAGGTTTAGAAGTCATTTTGATGCCGGTAAGAATGTTTTTTGAAGGATGTTGAAAAGGATTTTGAGTGATGGTAGATGTTACATCATACCAATCTTGATTGTTGTTCGATTGAAAAATTCGTAACCCCAGCAGTTGTAAGTAAGTGAAATAATTGTTCCAAATGGTAAAGTACTCGGAGCGGTTCATATTGAAGTGGGTGTTATTAGGATGGTGGCAAGGCGGAGAATAAGTTGTTGAGTGTAGACTGTAGAGGGTGTTAAGTAATCAATAACTAGAGCACCTGTTGTGCCACGCTATGCGACTTGTATTGATCGCTAACTACCCGCCCGCATTGTCTTTATTACACAACAAGGACAACTTCGAGTATTGATTTCTAGCTGGTGCCTGCATACCAATGCATTATACAACAAGGACAACTACAAGTATTGATTTCTAACTGCCGACCCACATAATGCCAAAGCATTATTCGGGTATTAAATGCCAAAGCATAACAATATAAACAACCAACAATATAAACCTAGCTCACTTAAACTCTTTAGTTTTATTAAACCTTTTTCATTTATCTTTTATTGCAAATATTTCTTAAACCAAATGTTAAGAAACCATGTTTCTATTTAATCTTAATTGTAGTTTACTTTCAATTTCTTCAACTAAATATTTTAACTAAGTATTAAGGTAGTATAATAAAGTACCTTCTTTAAATTATTGTAACTTGTACAAAGTTAAATAAGTATTTCAAAACAATATTTTAAACCAAATGTTAAGAACATTTGTTTAGCACTGAGATGTTGACCGTACAACACCTACCTTACGACTAACACTACATATCCAAAAATTGCGAGAAGTCTTTCATGGTGGTGGTGGGGGAAGGCAGGTGTGCAACACATGTTCCCTCCTACACACCCCATTTCTAGGGAGGTCCCTGAGCCACTACCAACACATCAGTTTACCGGTACCACTTGTAGAGTAAACATCTAAATAAACATGAGTTCTATTTTATATGTTTCTTTTATTAAAGATGGACTTTGCATTGAAACGCAAAGTTTCACTATTGATGCAGATCCTATACAACAAATTTTAGTACATCCTCCAGAAAGTTATGATTCCATCTACATTTCAGTGCATGAACCAAACGATCCCCCACCACCAACAACTCCTGATACAGAGTAGGATACGGCTACCACGTCATTAAAGCTTCAGCTCTTCACCCGAGCACACATGACTCTCAGATTCAAGATAATACTGTTTCTTCTACATCTACACCAACTTCCGAACAATTACCTACTACAAATGAAACTACTACAACTATACAAGTAAATGAAATTTCATCTACTGTTAGTTCTGATGCACAAGCAATAATGTTATCATTAATTGGTTTCGACTAAAAATTCAACAATGGAAGAAGAAAGAAATTCAAGACTTTACAACTTGGTTTTGGTGAACCTGTCAAAATTCTATTTATATACTGATATGTTGTATTTTTTTAACTCAAACGGATGACCTTGAACTTTTAATCGATAGTATTATTCGATTATTTTAATCAATAGTTTTATTCGAATACTTTATATGAATACCAAACCTTAACGTTGAGAGGCTCAGTTCTGTTTAAGACAAGCTACAACCAACATGTCATCCAAAAGAAATAATCTACCACTTTTATCTTATTGTTGCAAAGAAAAATGTTTTAAAATACCTGAAGATCAAGTTGACGGAAAAGCTTGTACAAAATGTAATTCTTTCTGCTACTGTAAATGTGGTTGCAAAACATATCAAAAGAATCGGTTGGATAAACTAGAAGAATTGCAACATCGACTCGGTCTATTGTGGCAGCGATTAAATGCAAACTGATTAAACAAACGTCTACTATTTTTTTATCCCCACCACTCCCCCACTACTACCCCCACTACCAACAGAGGTACCCACAGCACCGGCTTTGCAATAACCATTTCTGCTTTACCTCTCGTCGAGTAAACAACACTATCAATCTTACAACCTACAAGGATTTGGAAATTTTTAGTGAAGAACTAAAACAACTTATAACCACTGGGTTCGGTTTATCTTTGGAACTTTATGCAACAAACAATCAAAACGAAAAGAATGTATTTTTACCAACTTACAACAACAAGAAGAATGAAAATAAGCAAGAAATTTCAGCACCGACAACAACCTACTTTTCAAATTTGGGAGCAAACTTTTTAAACTAAATATAAAATAATACTTTTGTAAAAAAATAAATAAATAAAAAGAAAATATCTTGCATTTTCGGATTTTCCGAAAATGCAAGATCTTTTTTAAAAACATCCCCATTTCCGGACATTTAAACTTTAAATGCCCATCACAGCCGGGCATTTAAACTTTAAATGCCAACCCCTACACGTCACAGCTACGTCACAGCCTCTGACCTCACCAGACCGGATGTAGCTGTCAAATTTGATTTATGCGAAGTGAGCCAGCAGCCCCACTATTACACTACTGACATGTTTCGTTTTGACAATTTTTCCTGCGGTTTGACCACCAAAGGAATATTCGTACCAAATCTCAAGACTCTAGCTAATCTGGAAGTAGTTTAGAATTCGGTTGTATATACAGGGTGTCTCACCTAAGGTGTCTCAAATGGATTGCGGACGAACTAGTAGTCATACATAGATGAAACAAAATCATACTCCACTAAATCGACCGCAAGGAACAACATAAAAATATTTTTAAGCTTTTTAAAATACAGGGTGTTCCAAAAACCGGGGGTCATGGGTTCGAATCTCAGAATTTTTAAAGTAAACATATGTCATGTTATGCATCGTTTTAAAGCTCTAAACAAGACGAACAATTTGGTGCAAACAGAATTCACTTATCTTTATTCGTTTCAAAATGGCGGCCATTTTAGTGAAAAATATTGGTATTTATGGAATACCGTGTATCTCGAGAATTAAAAAATGTATTTTTGGTCTGTTTAAATATTATTAATCCTCGTTAACTCAGCTTTAATTTGATATACGACATGCCAACATTGAAAAAATAAAAGTTTTTGACAGTGTATTTTATTTTGTTTTAATGTTGGTAGCCCTGAAAGTCAAAAAATTTAAATGGCAACATGAGTCAAATAGCACATCATTTTACAGGTCTCGCAAAGACCAACAACTTTTCAATTTACACCTAGCTGATATCTTTGGTGGTTTTGTAGTTATAAGAAAAGAACTCCATTTTACCATATAAAGCCCATGTTAAATGTACGGTACTTAAGTTTAACTGATGCAAATTTAAATGCCCTGAAGACTACATTTTTAAAATGGGCTTTATATGGTAAAATGGAGTTATTGGGTTATGGTAATTATTAGCTTTAGGTTTAGGATTTATTGTTTAAGAAAGTAGTAGGATGTTTGACTAATTTATTACTACTATTAAGTAATTCATGGGACGGGCAGCCTCACGACAGAGACTAATGAGTGCGAAAAGCCTAGTTTACACTAGATGGAATCGAGTGAATACGAGCAATTAGACGGAAGTGAACGCCATCGCTACGGCTCGTTCGCTCGTGTTCGTTCCAAATTCGCTTTGGTATAAATTGGCCTGAGGAAAGTACTATTAATTGTCTATGAAAATCCTAAATACTCTTGTTAGAGCAGTGTCGCCTCGACGGCTAATTTCTTTAGTAGCATAAACTTGTTACGGGGTTACCTATTCTTGTTATTATTTTCTTTTAAAAAGAGGGTGTCGGCCTCTTTTTACCTTGCATTTGCCCCTCCCACATAGGCCTCAGGCATATGCTTGGAAGTTATCAAGCAAACCAAGGAGTGAGCCGGTACAAGGATGAGCAGTACTGCTAAAAGTATGCGGCATCATCGGGACTCGATCCTGCGACGATGCCGCCGCAGAACCGGGGCCGAGTGCGCTACCAACTGCGCCACCGACTCACTAGGGGGTTAATTAATTTAAATTAATAAAATGGTTTATTCAATTTATTAATTTAAAATATAAAAAAGTATATAGAGCGCGGACAGGGGTTTAGGTTTTCGAAAACAGCGTGACGTAACGATTTCTTGCTTCTATATAATTGTTGATGGTTATTTTATAACTCTACGTTACTTCAGTAAGACGGTGACAGACGACGCTTTCCGACCTTTTGGTCGCTTTAGTGGTGTTTAGGTTATCTTCCGTTAGCAATTGGCGTTGGCAATTAGTAGGCTGCAAGTCTGTTGTGCGTTAGACAGTTAGTTATTTTTGTATTTTACATTTTGGAGTCAAATGGTGACATTATACGTACCTAAATTATAATGCCTTCTGAGGTTTGGGGCTATTTTAAAATCGATCTCACAAACGGCATATTTGCAACAAATGTAGAAAACGTTGGTAGTGTTTCTTTGTAGGCCTAGGCTTAACCCAAATCACTTATGTTTTGCTAGCCTAGATTATCCACTTTCTGTGCCTAGTTGTAAACACTGTATTGTGCAATGTTTTGTTTATTTCTAATGTAGGCTTAGATTAAAATATTCTGTTGTTTAATTTCATTTGATTACAGCAACGGAAATAGTAATTTACTTACGTGAGAAGTTAGGTTAATCCGCTATCGTCACATTCAAATGAGGACTTATTTCATATTTTGATAGTATTTATTATGTACACAGTTGTCCCTATTGTAAAATAGTTAGTATTCATTAGTTAACAATAAATTTGTGAAGACTATAAACCTTAGAAATAAGTTTGTTTAGGTTGTAAAGGATCAACAGTGTGGCGCTATAATTGTGGTAACACTGCTGTTTGCAGTCAGATGAGGAGGATCACTTGACCCCGTCAGCTGAACCTTTCCTATATAAGGAGACATCCGACTCTGGGTTTTCCAGAGGCGTTTCACACTTTTGATGCTGCGGTCCTCCATGAGGGCATTCTGCTCCACATCTTAAGTTTTTGATGGTGGTGAACAGGGGCCCGAAAATACTGTCGCCGGGTATGCGTGGCATTTTCAAGAGTCAGAATAATACTAAATCAGTGTTATATTAAACTTAAAATATGGCCATGATTGTGATGAATTATGAACTTAAACACTTCTCAACCTCTTTGGTTAAATAAAAAACTGCAGTTTTCCACACATTCATATAAGGCTCGCAATATTAATTTTTCTAAAACCAAACAAAACTATGAGGATTTATCTTCATTTCTGTACATCCTAAAATGTTATAGTTAGATAAAAAGGTAGATTCACGTGTCATGTAATCAGAATTTGAGTGGCAAGAATATGTGGACACCGACGGATTTATCTTCAACAGAAGAGAACAAGACGTGGAGATCGAGAGACAGTCTTATCTGGCAAACGAATGCCGTCCTACAGGCAGGTTCTTTACGCGTAGCGAAAAGTGAAGGCGAGTTATTGGTATCATCGGCATTTAAGCGTCTTGAAGCGATGATAGCGAAATTCTTGGCGAAAGAGACAGCTTGTCACATGGAGACGGAGGGAATACCAGATCGTCGAATTACTGGTGATGATAGATTTTTCAGGCCGTACAACCAGTCGGAACGGCCGTACCCGCGACTCCTAACGATCCCGCCGTAATGCAAGGTGTCACGCCTATCCTTACATCTATCTATAAGGACATGTTCGAATACGGCATTGGCGTTCTCCTCGATGATCGGCCCGCGCTATCTAGAATTGGGCATGGTTTGGCGCTCGTTCGGGAATATGCACAGGAGAGTTCCTTCAATGCCGTATTTCAGAGACCAAATTGGCCGCAGTTTAATCTAACCAGAGCCAACTTTCAAATCGTGATGCGTGGTGGGTCCAATTGCGTTATTCTAAAACCCCAGCCTATATTTGTGAATTGCTGCCGAACAAATGATCCATTAGTCAAGGCATTTAGGTAGTCAAAATTTTGAAGCTTAGAAATGTCATTTTCATTATTATCTTGAGACGTACAGCTTGCATCCACTCCGTCTTGAGACGTACAGCTCGCATCCACTCCATCTTGAGATGTACAGCTCGCATCCACTCCATCTTGAGACGTACAGCTCGCATCCACTCCATCTTGAGACGTACAGCTCGCATCCACTCCATCTTGAGACGTACAGCTCGAATCCACTCCATCTTGAGACGTACAGCTTGCATCCACTCCATCTTGAGACGTACAGCTCGCATCCACTCCATCTTGAGATGTACAGCTCGCATCCACTCCATTTTGAGACGTACAGCTCACATCCACTCCGTCTTGAAATGCACAGCTATCATCCACTTCATCTTCTGAACTAGAGTAGACATCATGATAATGGAGACGTTTTGTGGGAGCAGGTTGTTTTATGATGTTATGCCGGGTCATTTCTGAATTGACAGTCCTTGCTACAAGTACACTCTGGCTGTCATAACGAGGACGCATGTAGTGGCTTGACCGGATATTGGGAACTTTTAAAACATTTATCCACTCCTCATTCATCTGGTTTTCTTGACGAATAACCTCTTCCTTAGGGATGTAAAAGAGGTGTGTTCCTTTCAATACAGATTCACCACATTCATAAAAGTCGTAAGCATTTGAGACCAATCGCTTTCTAGATTTAATAGTAAGCCAAACACTGCGTTTCAGTGCACCCCCAATGGCATCTACAGCTCCTTTGCCATGTGATGTTGCAAAGAACAACCATTCCACGTCCATACAGAAGTCTTTTTGCAGTGAGCAAAGCAGATAAGCTGTAAACTTGTTCTTAAACGGCGATGAGGGGCCGTCTGAGAAGATAGAAAGTTCTTCAAGTCTTGGAAACCTCTTTTTGAAATCTTCAAATATTATATGAAGAAAAACCTTAATGGATAATTTACCATGTGACAAATCGTCGCTGACAACAGTGTATGAAGTGGTTGTATCCCCAATCCAAGCACAACCAGTGAACAAAGTCACTTGTTCATGCGACCAATGTGCACTTTGAATCTCATCTTGTGAAATAATAGAAAACTTGTCTGCGAAATCAATTTGAACCCCAAAACTAGGTAAGCCCTTCTTCCTCCTTTTATCAAACTCATCAGCCTGTACTCTTTTCACAAAACAATGAACTTTAAATGCTGGAAGCTGCTTCTTTATTTCAAGGATCAACTCTGAAACTGTGCCATAACTTTCAGTTATTTTTGGCCTTTTCTCAATGTCTACCCATCGTTTCCATTTGATTTTTTTCAGGATCATAGTCTTGAGTATCCTTAGCTACTAAAACCTGCTCGATATCCACTTATCCTTCATTTTTAAGACTACAGACAGCACGGCTAATTACATCACTACCATTCGGGGTAAAGTCAGTTTCTGTTACTCCGTTATTTTTCAGTGATTCTAACAAATAATTGAAATTTGCATGAAATTTACATACACAAACAGTGTGTGGTATGTCTGAAACCAGTAAAACATTTTTGGATCTTAAATTCTAAAAAGCTGTTTTCTTAACATGTCTCAAATTTGTCTCTTCTATGAACTGTTGGTACAGCCCTTTTACAGACATTACAAGATATCGTTTCTGCAAAAGTTTGCGCTTTTTGGTCTCTGGATCCTTAACGGATTTAGTATCCCTTTTACCAGGAGCTTGATAGCTGATATCGTTTCTGCAATAAAAATTAACAACAATCTGCCTGTCTTCATCAGAAAGTACTTTTTTCCTAAACAGAGACTTCTTCGATGAATGCAACAACTCTGGGAACTCATTGATTAATTTTCTTACAACAGCTTGCTTTTTAGATGGGCTTTTGGGCAGATTTTTTTCAAATTATTAACAGCTTTCCCTAAACTTTGAGGTCGTTTGAATGATCCAAGCTCTGAATTTTGGATAGTACTAGGGTCGCTAAGGCCTACCTTCTTTTTTTCCCTTTGCTTACGCTTTCTTAACGTTTCTTGTTCCCTTAATTTCTTCTGCAAATCCGGTCTTCCTTTCAGCTTTCAGACCGCAAAGACAAATAATCAGGTTAAGATCTTGCATCAAAACATACAGATTGCCACAAATAAATCATTAGAATTGGAAATACTTTGTGAGGAGCTCACGCCAGATGTATTAATTTTGACAGAATTTGGATTCAATGAAACAAATGTGCAATTTTCAAAAATTCAAAATTACAACCTGGGGAGTTATTTTATTCGGACTAACATTAAGTGGGGGGGAGTCGCTCTTTTTTTAAAAAACAGCATCAAATTTGAATCTTTGCAAATCCAACTATCGACTGAAAAACATTTTGAACTTGCGGGTGTCAAGACTTATGCAGCAGGAGGAGATGCGCTTTTTATTTATGGTCTGTACCGCTCCCCTGACGGAAACGAAAATGTTTTCTTCAAAAAATTAGAACAGTTTTTGCAGCACGTCACCGCTAAAAAACAGAAATTTGTTTTAGCGGGTGACTTTAATATTGACGTCTTAGACACCCAAAACAACAAAACAAAATCGCTTCGGGAAACATTAAAGGGTTTTGGGTTGAAGTGGTCTGTGAACTCACCCACTAGGGCGACGCAAATTTCGCAAACTGCCATAGACAACATTGTCTCCAACATCGTCGATTTGCCAATTTCGGTCGTATCCACCGCCATGTCTGACCACTATGCTCAGGTGGCTATTGTCGAAGGCCTTGCACCACTTCATCTCCAGTACAAATCTAATGAAAACAGAGATACTAGGCCCGCAAATGTTTTGCTATTAAAAAATAAACTCCAAACCGAAAATTGGAACTGCCTTGCAGGAACGAAATGTGCCAACAGTTTTTTTGACTCCTTACACGATTGTTTAAATTTTCACCTTGACTGTTTTTGCCCCCGAAAAACAAAAAATAACAATAAAAGACGCAAGCAAAATACCTGGATAACTAAAGGTATTTTAAAATCTAGAGACAATTTAAAAAGGTATTGGAAACAGTTGCAAACAACAAACAACCCCGAATTTAAAGTATTTTAAAATTCTTACAAGAAAATTTACAGGAAAGTCTTAAAGACCGCAAAAAGTTATGAAATAAATGAAAAATTAAGAAATTCAGAACATTTTTCAAAAGAAGCGTGGTCTATTATTAATAACACTAAGGAGGCCGTTCCAAAAACACAGGACATTCAACTGGAGGTGGAGGGTGTGACTGTCCGGGAGCCGCTGGAGGTAGCGAATGCTTTAAATACATTTTTTGCGAATACCGGTGACACTGGCCTCACACTCGCACCTTCGGCTGCCCCTGGTCAGTTGAGTCCGGCCGAATCGATGTTTCTCAGCGAAGTCACCGAGCACGAAGTGTCAAAGGCGATCTGCGAACTGAAGGCAAAGAAATCGGCAGACTTGAACGGCATGTCTACATGGCTTTTGAAAAAATGCCAAAATGGCATCGTGGCCCCCCTGACAGAAGCAATCAACCTTTCTTTCAAAACCGGCGTTTTTCCAAATTCTCTCAAGGTTGCAAAAGTGATTCCTATTTTCAAAAAAGGATATTCACAACAACCAAACAATTACAGACCAATCTCAATCCTGCCGGTGCTAAGTAAAGTTTTTGAAAAACTTTTCATGCGCAGGATGCTAAATTTCTTTGATGAACACAAAATTTTGGCAAATGTACAGTTTGGTTTCCAAAAAGGCAAATCAACTGTTGATGCAATCATCCACTTAGTGGAAATGATTGTAAGTGATCTGGATAAGCATAACATGACACTAAGTGTCTTTCTCGACTTATCCAAAGCATTTGATTGCGTTGAACATACCATCCTCCTTGACACGTTGTGGAACTACGGGGTTCGCGGCTTACCACACCAGTGGTTGAAGTCGTACCTTTCCGGAAGGTCACAGCGAGTTCAAGTCAACGGAGTGATTTCACATACAGCCAAATTGAGATATGGTGTCCCTCAGGGATCGATTCTCGGCCCCCTCTTATTCCTGGTGTATGTGAACAATTTGAACTCTGTCATTCAAAGTGGGCAAATTGTCCAGTACGCGGACGACACGACTCTCTGTTTCAGATCAAACAAAATTGAGCAAATTGAAATTTCTTCCTTTGAAGGAATAAATTCATGCATCCAATACTTTGAGAACAAAAACCTCAAAGTAAATCCATCAAAATCAAACTGCATGGTGTTTGGAGGCAGCACCGCTCTAAACACATGCCGCCCGACTGCAATGATAGACAATACTATCATTGAGGAAGTGAGGCACACAAAATTCCTCGGAATGCTCATTGATGATGAGCTGACGTGGACTGATCATGTCGACAGTGTTTGTAGGAAGGTCGCTTCAGGAATTTTCCTGCTCAGAAGGCTTTCTGAACACTGTCCCAAGGAGTTATTGCTCATGGCTTATTACGGTTCGATTCAATGCCATTTGCAATATGGTATTGCTCTGTGGGGAGGATGCTCACAGATAAACTTCAACCGTATCTTTTTTCTTCAGAAAAAAGCCATAAGAATCATAGCAAAACTCAAATTTAGAGAGTCGTGCCGAAATGCCTTTCGTGAACTGGGCTTGCTAACACTGGCTGAACTGTACATTCTGGAAACTGCACTCTTTTGCAAGTTCAAAAGCCACCCGATCCAGGGCAGGGATGTGCATGAGTACGACACCAGATCCAGAAATGTTTTCAGACCAGCACAGCACAGGTTGGCAGCAATGGCGCGCCTACCTTCTCAGAGGGGGGTGAACATTCTGAACCAAGTCCCAGAAGGCATTCGATTTGAAAATTGTGAAACAAAATTTAAAACAAAATTAAGACGCTTTTTAGTGTCGAACGTGTTCTACTCGGTGGACGAGTTCATGGACCACTCACCAGGGGTAGCATTGGCTTGAGCTTCGGATTTTCTCCTAAGTAAGCTATGGCTGATGCTTTTCAGTTTTTAGCAGTTCAATGTAAAGATTATTTTCAACTTTGTCTTTTTGATTGCTCAATGTAATTCTGTGTTTGTAAATTATTTTAAAATTAATATTTTGACGCATGCTATACAATACTTGTATTGTCAAACAGCAATAAAGGAATATATTATTATTATTATTATTATTATATTATTATATTAGCTCTTCTCGCTGCTTTCTTCGTTTCTCTGCCTTTCCTTTCCATGATACGCAGCTAGGCGCACTGGATCTGCTTTCGGTTTATCGAAGTACCTCTGTTTCTTTGTTTTATTAACCATGTCTGCTTTCAGTTTATCGAAGTACCTCTGTTTCTTTGTTTTATTACCCATTTCCTAGAAAAAAGAACCTAGTATTAAGGATGGAATAAGAATCTTTATTGTCATTGAACACACAGCGTAATAAACATTGTCAATATGGTTGCAAAAGTCAATAACTTAGTTACGGTACCGTATGGTAACTTTAAATGAGCATTGCACATAATAAAGAATGTTTGACACAAACTAGGCCTACACATAAAAGACAGGTTACAGAAATAGCCTACTAATAGAACAAATGACTAAAAACTACAATGAAATGTCACAAATAAAAGGTCAGTTACTAAACATTACTCAATTAATTTGACATTAGGCCTATTTTAAAATTGTTTAAAAAGTATCAATAAAAGGATAGTAATGAGGTATTTATAAGTATGGTTGGTATACACCTTGAGACATTGCTATCAAACTAGTCAAACAACTACAATATTAGGCCTAACTGATATAAACAGATCATATTGAGGTCCAACACAGAAATGTCCCATACGGAACTGTTTTGTTTTCTTAAAAAATACTCAACATAGAGAATAACTACATAGAGGAGGTTGAAAATATTGATTCATGCCTAACTCTTGCAGATTTTCACCATTCTGTCTTCTTTGATTAACTGTAAAAAGAAACTTAAGCACTTTTTTGGTTCCGTACAGGACACCAAATATCACTCAACTTCTTAATATTTCATAAGTACAGTTCTCAAACTAAAGTTAAACCACATGGTGCTTCAGTCAATTTGGAGGTTATGTGACCGACGGGAGGTAAGAATATGCCACAGCTGTTTACCAGGAGTACCAACATTAGGATTAAAATGTCCCCCCATGTCAAGAATTATGTATGATATTTCAAGGCCTGAAAAAAATATTAAAAGTGAAAAATTTACTTATTTTTCTTGGATTCTAATAATTTATATATTTTATTAGTAGTCTATTTTATGTTAAAATGAACTATATTATTTAACTTTTATTTTTTAACACTTAGGCTCATTTTATCTGGAATGGCTGTGTATAATTGTTCTAGTTACCGTGACAACAAAGTAACAGTCACACTTGGTCAGAATATAAAACCATCTTAATGTAAATTAATATAACCTATCTAAAAGTAGGTTAGTATGTTATAGGCCTAAATTCAAATTCAAAATTTCAAATTCGAGAGAGGTAGAGTAGGATTCACCTAAGTTGGCCAAAGCATGTACTAATCATCTCATCAAAAACTTTTATACAAGTCACATTGAAAACATTGTTGGTTCCACATGGTATTTGTTTACATTTTCTCCGAACTGTCAAATCACCACGTTGGGTTTGTTTACAATATTGTTTTGTTGTCATTCGTGGCAATCTTATAGGTTATTGAATGTTTAAAATATTGCCTATTTTTAGGATTTTCTATTTTTATTGAATTTTTTTACATAGCGGTAAAGTTCAATTTGATTCTATTTCTTGACTGACATTTAATTTAGTTTGTTTAGCTGCTTGTTTATTTTTTACTGGACCAATTTAGATAACTTTTGAACAAAATATGTGACAAGTCAGATGCTGACTTGCAGCAAGTTGTAAGGGCTAATCATAAACAAACCTATTTTTCTTTGTACAGATTATTTGATAGTAAAATCTAAGACTAGTCATCATGCCGCAACCATGACACAACCTCCTCGTGTTGATATATATTTAATTTCAAAAAGCCCATGAGTAATATTTTAGGTTGCGCATGAGAACTTCCACGTGCAATATTGCATCAAAACTTTCGCTTTACTTCAAGTTTTATGCTAAAACAGATGTTTGTTAGCAATGGTTTTAGCACAGCTGGATTTTATGCTTAAGTTCGTAAGAAGATAATAGTTTGTTTACTTTCGTTTTGGCCAACTTACGTGAATCCTACTCTACTGGAGTGCAAAACACATGGGTAATAACAAAGACAACCTGTAATAATGAAAAATAAAAAATAACCATTCTTTCCTAGCACAATTCCAGCGTATTCCTTTGTAGCACCTTTTCCAGGACCCTTACACATAAAGCGGACTGGTTCATTCACTTCCGGATTCCGGTCACAAATTAACTGGTGTTCCTCACATATGAGGACTGTTTCGTCCTCTTGACAATCAATTAAGTAAAACATTTCACCAAAAATAACATAAACAACTCAACAAACACGGATAATATAACTGAATTGTAAACAAAGCAAACGGAATGGCGGCAAAGGCAAGGCGTCGGCCTGGTCGTCAGGTCGGTGTTAGCTGTAAGAATAAGAATAAGAATCCTTTATTGTCATAAACTATGTACAGTTGCATTGACAAATCGTCATTAATCTACATAACATATTCAAACAAATGATTGTTTGATTTTATTTTTGTCAGGCAATGTTATTTAAGTACCCACTTGACTGGTTTTGAAAAAGATTTTTGGTAGAATTTCCTATGCTTTTCCGGCCGTATCTCCGTTGATATCCATCGGATCTTGAAAATTCTTGCTGATTATTGTTCAGCTCTTTGTCCCGAATAATTACAGTACCCACGTGACCCATTTCCATAAAAAATAATGTTTATGTTTTTCAGATTTTCCAGCATTTTCAACGTTTTCCGTGGGAAAAAACTATCATTTTCGGAATCAGGGGGTTATTTTCTACATTTTGAAAAATTTCAATTTCGGGAGGAGTACAATAAACTGTTCAATTACCGGACTATGTATGCCACAACATTGTTTCCAAATTTGAATTTTTGTACAGTTTATAGTTTACCTTCAAGTGTTTGACGATTGTACATAAAAGTTACAAATGTAACATCTGATTTTCATGATAAAGTTGAGTTTAATACCTAAAAGAAGGATGATCTATCTGATAAAAAAAAACTTGAAATAGGTTGTTAGCGCAAAGAAGATAGTATTTTAAGCTACTTACAAATCGATTTGATTAATTTCAAATTTATGCCCAAATAGGGTTTCCTGCTGTCAAAATTATTTGGTATCTTAATTGTCAGAGCTTAATAGCCATGAAATTTAAAAAATATGAGAATACAACTTACAGATCGAATCTCCTAGGTGTTAAAATTACACCCTCAGTTATACCACCCGAGCAAGGTTACATAGAAGGTTTCACATTTTGTTTAAACACTCCTCGCACTTGTACTTCCCGCGGTAGACATAGGCGATATCAGCAAAGTACACAGTCGAGCTCTGATCAAAAGTAAGTACTTGAAAGTCGTCGACTGAAACTGTTACGTCCCTCTCAGAGTCATTGGCTTCTAGGTCGCCTTCTGGTGAAATGGAGGACTGTGGTGACAGCAAACGAGGGGAGGAAGTTACGTTCTCAACTGTTTGGTTGCAGTCGCAAACATTACAGTCGGGATCGTAGGAGATGGTTCGAGGAGGCTCCCAGATATGTTGCATGGTTAACCTCGCATCGTCCCTCGTAGAACTCGGACAGTTGGATTCCAGTTCCACCTCCACGTTGTCTCACAGCAGAAATCAGATTCTCCAGTGGATCATGGTTGAGTCTGGAGGTTAATATATTTGCAGCTTTCAGATGTTAGAATTTCGTAAAGTCCTTTTAAGGTAATGATGAACCCGTCAAACCAAGGTGGCCGTTGAACCTCTTTACCTCAGCGAAAACGGGCAATGATCTAGAGAAAATGTTTCTGACATGTTCATTTGAATTACTGAAAGCACATGCATCAGGACTTTTCGATCTGTAAACTATACTATTCATGGCATCATTTATTTCATTTTTTTACTAAGAATTTATTTCATTTATGAAGAAAGCCGAGTCCATTGCTTTACTACTATTCAATAGACGTTCCAGTGACAAAGAGCAGCTGCTGTTGTGTGGCTAAATAGTTGTACCGCAAGCGGAATAGACAATTCTTGAAAAGATTCCGGCCAAATGTGTGATAGTGTGCGCTGATGGGCTGCTATTGTGATGTTTTACTATCTATTTCAAATAATTTTCTGACGTCAAAAAGGAAATGGTGCATTCAGAGTAAAGAGGTCGTGTGTAAATAGGTTGTTCCTAAGAAATTTTAATAGCCGAGGTGCATCAAATACAGCTACATCCCCTTCTCTTTTAGTGAAAACGTATGGTATATCAACTGATACACCTAACGTCTTTTAAGCCTTGACATTAGCTGTAGATTGATCTCATACTATTGTCTTAATGAGACCTCCTGTTCCTACTGTTGGGTAGGAAATGCAGTCCTCCTGACTGCCCATCAAGCCCTTATGTGAAACAAATGACCAACGAGGAGTTTCCACTGACAATCCAGTCTTCTTACCATAAACACGGTTACTTTCCTTAGCGGTCGGTCCTCTGTCAGCCAAGGCTCCCGATGTCTTCAAACTTCCCTATTAGATCATACTGTGTTGAGTATTCCAGACACCGTTTTATGGTCGTTTCATCGAACGTTACTACACAAACCTTTTCCGTTGTCGCCATACTTTTTGTTTTCATTTTTATTTTTCCATTAGTGGCTTGTTGAATCCAGTTTGAAGCACTTTTTTTGAGACAAATACGTTCTCGTATGGTCCCTTAGCACCAAATCGCATAGCTCCGAATAGTGGATTCTGTGTTATAGCCCCGAAAGTACAAATGTTGCATAACGCCGAATGGATTTTATGTTATAACATAGAATGCCATTCCTTTCGGCGCTGTGCAATAGCTTGAAACTCTTTGCTATGAGATTCTGTCTGTGCTATAGCAAATAAAAGTTATTGTAATAATGAACAAGAAGGGTTCCTGACAAGATAAGATTGTAAACGAGTAGCAAGCAATGTTCCTTCGAAAGAGATCTATTTATTTTATAAAAGATTTTGTTTTGTTTAAATACGGAAGGAAGTAAATAAAATATAAAGAGTTAAATTATTGTTAATCTCGTTAAAGAGAATATTTTCGTATAATACGTTGTTATGTTGATTTTATTTCAGAGATAAATGCATTTTATACGTAAATTTACAACAAATTTTGGTTTTGGTTTCCTTCATTCTTTTAATCGTTGCTCTACCTGATGAAATTCACCTCTCAGTGTCTTACTTTCTTAAGCACTTAAGTATTGTAGTATGGCATGTTTCAAGTGATAACAAGCGAACCTCGCTTCGTCTCTTGAACCTTGTTTGTCTTGTTATCCAGGTCAGGTCGGTGATCGAGGTTTTTCCTGTTTTCTTCAAGTTTCCTCATTGAACTATTAGTTTGGCCTTCACTCCCTCCAATTTATTCTTATCACCCCCGCTAGCCTTTACTGCCCCCAATAATGAAGTCACCAAAAGAATTGAGAGCCGGTGAGAGGATAAGTGGTTTCCGTCCGTGGGGTTATATATATGCAATCATACTAATGAATCATTCTTGTTCAAAATATCAAGAAAGAAAAAAAATAGAAACGAACAAACAACACAATAAAAGAAGCTAGGTATGTTAAAGACACCATTACTCAAGGTAAACTAATGTAACCTGCATATGAAAAAGTATTGAAAATTACACAGCAAAAACACAAAAACAATTTTGAATTACATAAATTAAAATCAATCACGTTTCACTATTAAGTTTGAATAAATACGGTATCTCGATTTCTGGAACCTCAAGATCCTCGTTCAGTGTGGGAATTGGTGGTGAAGCTGGTCGAGGCCGAGTTCCTTGGATAGTTGGATCATTGTTTTCAATAAGGTTGATTCCTTTGGTCTCATTGCTGTTCTGAGGCACTGTTTAACATTTGTAGTTTAAAAAAACTGTGAATTTATTGAAACAAATCACGGACGAAAATACTTCATAAAAATAGAAACAAACAAACAACACAATAAAAGAAGCTAGGTATGTTAATGACACCATTACTCAAGGTAAACTAATGTAACCTGCATATGAAACAGTATTGCAAATTACACAGCAAAAACACAAAAACAATTTTGAATTACAGACATTAAAATCAATCAGGTTTCCCTATTAAGTTTGAATGAATACGGTATCTCGATTTCTGGAACCTCAAGATCCTCGGTCAGTGTGGGAATTGGTGGTGAAGCTGGTCGAGGCCGAGTTCCTTGGATAGCTGGATCATTGTTTTCAATAAGGTTGATTCCTTTGGTCTCATTGCTGTTCTGAGGCACTGTTTAACATTTGTAATTTAAAAATAACTGTGAATTTATTGAAAAAAATCACGAAAATACTTCATGGCAGTCAAAGCAAGCCAGGCTTGCCACCCCCGTGTCTAGGTGGATTCTGCCCAGCTCTCTATCCAGCGCCAGCACTGCAGTGCGGAGCGCCTGCAGGTCTGTTAGCTCTCTATCCAGCGCCAGCACCGCAGTGCGGAGCGCCTGCAGGTCTATTAGCTCTCTATCCAGCGCCAGCACCGCAGTGCGGAGCGCCTGCAGGTCTCTTAGCTCTCTGTCCAGCGCCAGCACCGCAGTGCGGAGCGCCTGCAGGTCTGTTAGCTCTCTATCCAGCGCCAGCACCGCAGTGCGGAGCGCCTGCAGGTCTGTTAGCTCTCTATCCAGCGCCAGCACCGCAGTGCGGAGCGCCTGCAGGTCTCTTAGCTCTCTGTCCAGCGCCAGCACTGCAGTGCGGAGCGCCTGCAGGTCTGTTAGCTCTCTATCCAGCGCCAGCACCGCAGTGCGGAGCGCCTGCAGGTCTCTTAGCTCTCTGTCCAGCGCCAGCACCGCAGTGCGGAGCGCCTGCAGGTCTCTTAACTCTCTATCCAGCGCCAGCACTGCAGTGCGGAGCGCCTGCAGGTCTCTTAGCTCTCTGTCCAGCGCCAGCACTGCAGTGCGGAGCGCCTGCAGGTCTCTTAGCTCTCTATCCAGCGCCAGCACCGCAGTGCGGAGCGCCTGCAGGTCTCTTAGCTCTCTGTCCAGCGCCAGCACCGCAGTGCGGAGCGCCTGCAGGTCTCTTAGCTCTCTGTCCAGCGCCAGCACCGCAGTGCGGAGCGCCTGCAGGTCTCTTAGCTCTCTGTCCAGCGCCAGCACCGCAGTGCGGAGCGCCTGCAGGTCTGTTAGCTCTCTGTCCAGCGCCAGCACCGCAGTGCGGAGCGCCTGCAGGTCTCCTAGCTCTCTATCCAGCGCCAGCACCGCAGTGCGGAGCGCCTGCAGGTCTCTTAGCTCTCTGTCCAGCGCCAGCACCGCAGTGCGGAGCGCCTGCAGGTCTCTTAGCTCTCTATCCAGCGCCAGCACCGCAGTGCGGAGCGCCTGCAGGTCTCTTAGCTATCTGTCCAGCGCCAGCACCGCAGTGCGGAGCGCCTGCAGGTCTCTTAGCTCTCTATCCAGCGCCAGCACTGCAGTGCGGAGCGCCTGCAGGTCTCTTAGCTCTCTGTCCAGCGCCAGCACTGCAGTGCGGAGCGCCTGCAGGTCTCTTAGCTCTCTATCCAGCGCCAGCACCGCAGTGCGGAGCGCCTGCAGGTCTGTTAGCTCTCTATCCAGCGCCAGCACCGCAGTGCGGAGCGCCTGCAGGTCTCTTAGCTATCTGTCCAGCGCCAGCACCGCAGTGCGGAGCGCCTGCAGGTCTCTTAGCTCTCTATCCAGCGCCAGCACCGCAGTGCGGAGCGCCTGCAGGTCTCTTAGCTTTCTATCCAGCGCCAGCACCGCAGTGCGGAGCGCCTGCAGGTCTCTTAGCTCTCTGTCCAGCGCCAGCACCGCAGTGCGGAGCGCCTGCAGGTCTCTTACCTCTCTATCCAGCGCCAGCACCGCAGTGCGGAGCGCCTGCAGGTCTCTTAGCTCTCTGTCCAGCGCCAGCACTACAGTGCGGAGCGCCTGGAGGTCTCTTAGCTCTCTATCCAGCGCCAGCACCGCAGTGCGGAGCGCCTGCAGGTCTCTTAGCTATCTGTCCAGCGCCAGCACCGCAGTGCGGAGCGCCTGCAGGTCTCTTAGCTCTCTATCCAGCGCCAGCACTGCAGTGCGGAGCGCCTGCAGGTCTCTTAGCTCTCTATCCAGCGCCAGCACTGCAGTGCGGAGCGCCTGCAGGTCTCTTAGCTCTCTATCCAGCGCCAGCACTGCAGTGCGGAGCGCCTGCAGGTCTCTTAGCTCTTTATCCAGCGCCAGCACTGCAGTGCGGAGCGCCTGCAGGTCTCTTAGCTCTTTATCCAGCGCCAGCACTGCAGTGCGGAGCGCCTGCAGGTCTCTTGTTTAATCTTCAAGGTGTAAATATGGTACCTTGATTTCTGGAACCTCAAGATCCTCGTTCAATGTGGGAATTGGTAGTGAAGCTGGTCAAGCCGAGTTCCTTGGATAGCTGGATCATTGTTTTCAACAAGGTTGATTTCTTTGCTCTCAGTGCTTTTGTCTTTAAGCAAATACCTAAATAGTGAATGTAGTTCAACTACTTGATTATCACTTCGAAATCTGTTCTTGCTTTATCCTGCTGATTTTTACATTGTACGATTGTGCCTGGTTTGTCAAAAGACAGAGCTTTTTTACATACAACAAGGCTCTTTCCTTCCATTGTGGAGGCATTTGTACGTGCTAAGGTTGTATTCTTTCCTGTTTTAAGATTTATGATTGTTGTAATGAGTTAATCTTGAAGTGAAATATTTAAGTTACTGAACTGCACTAACTTCTTGTCTAACTCTGCACTTCTTGGTATTTAAAATGTCTGACATAGCTATTTCACTTGTTGTGAGCATTTCCTTAGGGATGACTCCCTCTCGGAACCAAACAAAAAACATGTTTAGTTATGCTTATCTTATTTGTTTTATGTTTTTACTCTATTGCAGGACTTTTTTCAGGTTACTCTGTTTTCCTTCTGTAGTGTATATCGATGATTTTAACAGCTCTAGAAATGTTAAGGAATTTACTAATTAAGGAAAATATGTAATTCCCTCCCCTTCCTGGGATCACTTTTGGAACTCAAAGTATGTTATATATGTTTATTTATTTATAATTTATATGTTCGTCACTTTAACCTTCAAAATGCACAGCTAGTGCGGTTATGAATTTTGAACAATATCAAACATGTTTCATAAAAAATAAATTGATAAATTAAGGTCGTTAGTAAAAATTTTTATTACTCCAGTTACTTACATGAGAAAACCCAGATATTTGGGTGAGCTTGTCTTATCATTCGCATCAAACTCCTATGATACGCTTCCTGATTGTTTTTTGTACGCCTCCGTTGTTTGAAGACTGAAAGGTGTTGAGCTCCCACAGGTGTTGAAAGGTGTTGAGTGGAAAGCATTATTAATTAATGACCAGCAGCCGAGGTCACTTTTTGTGTAGGACAACATAAGACGCATCTCAAATAAATTTATTTATAAGGAAACCATTAAATCTCTGGCTGCTGGAAACATATAACCGTCTACTTGTCATTGATCCATTGAGTAATCAATGGATCAATTGACATCATGTAATCAAGTCCTCCGCAGGGGACGGCCCATGATGTAAATGTAATCATAGTCAGATAATGATAATGATAACTCTCTGTTAAATTTGGCGTCTGATTTTTTGTATTCCGATAACATAACAAAGAGTTACAATATTCCGCTAAAATCATTCTTCAAATGCTGTGTTATAATTGATATATTTAAATTTAACAGCTCTTCCTGATATTCATGTTGTGTACTCAAGGCGCCTTACGTCTTATAAAACAAAATATTATCCCTATAACTATAACGTTGTGATGTGAACTTTGTAGGACATCGATTCTTGGGGAAATCGGTCCAAAACTGCTCAACTTCCCTACTTTTGGCTTAAAGAATCAGAGTACAACATTTCAGCCTTCTATATGGACGGTATCAGTTGGAGAAGTAGTGATGAGTGAGTGAGGGGTTTGTATTTCAAATTTAAAGAAGGTTACACATAGAAAATTTAATATGGTTACGAAAATGTAAATTTCGAAAAAAATGTAAAATGTAAATGTTTTCGAAATGTAAATGTAATTTCGAAAATGTAAATGTAAATGTAAATTTACGATCATGTAAATTTGTCTTATAAGTGAATGGCATTTTTAAATTTACATAAATCCAATACCTTCTATCCACGTAGATTTTAAGTACTGTAGTTGAAAAACTGAGCCAGGTCGGGTCCCAAGCCGTTTTGATCGGCGTAAACTTTTATTATGTTCAAGCTTCTTTCAATCTTCTCTGTAGGTAACAGGGAAAGGGCTGCTTGGATGAAAAACGTTTTACATACCGGGTGTTCAAAAAGTTTGGAAACATATTAATATATTTTTATCCAAATTGGTCAGAAATTTCGAAGTTTGCTCAATCACTGATATATACAAAAATGTCCTTTTGCAAGCATTGCCGTTTTTTTACCTCCGCAGGGGACGCCCATGATGTAAATGTAATCGTAGTCAGATATGCGCATCATTTTTAAGGGCTGGTTAAGTGGATTTCAGTGCCGGAAACCGTTGATGTTATGTTGATTATGTTCAAGCCTGTTTCAATTTTCTCTGTAGGTAACAGGGGAAGGCCATTGCCATGTTGACTGCCTTCTTGGCAACAGGGTTATTCGACATAAGATTGGTTGGACCCAAATTCCTAGCTTTCTTTCTCATAGCCTGAAATATGTGAAACGTCTTAAAATGTTACAATAAATTAATATTCCGGGCGTCCACAAAGTCCTGGAAATATTTTTTTTGTTTATCACTCCTAGACGCTTCTAGCTTCAAGCCGCTGCTTGGATGAAAACGTTTTACATACCGGGTGTTCAAGAAGTTTGGAAACGTCTTAATTTATTTTTATCCAAATTGGTAAGAAAATTCGAAGTTTGCACAATCACTAATATATACAAAAATGTCCTTTTGCAAGCATTGCCGTTTTTTACCTCCGCGTGGGACGGCCCATGATGTAATTAAGAAATCTTAGATGTAATCATAGTAAGATATGCGAATCATTTTTAAGGGCTGGTTAAGTGGCTGGTTTAAATGGCGGACATTTATCGTTTCTTGAAATACATATTGAACTGTATTTCGTAAACCGCACAATATTTTTTCGCTTCTGTTTCAAAATTTGAAATTCCTTTAACATCAGCTTTACTTTCATATACAGGGTGTTTTTTTAAACTTGCTTCTTAATTTATTCAGAAACAAAAATAAATTTTAGTATTCTGTGTTCTGGAAACGTCTTCCAACGCAGGGGGAAGTTAATTTCACATGAAAACTTTACCCCCCAACCACCCCTTCTCACCCCAACCCCTAACTTAAAATTTTAAAATGGCAACATACCCTTTGTGACATATCAAATTAAAGAGCACAAAAAAAGAAAAATTTTGGCGGAAGAAAAATTTAAATCGCCTCATGCGTTCTCGGGTTATTTGGTTTTTAAGGGTGTCTTTCGTTTAACTTCAAATTTTTATTACTAAAAATTAACACAGACATAAATATGATATTAGATACAATTATAAATATGCATCTAAAGCGTGTATATGCAAGCAGATTAGTAGTATAAGAGTACAACACCTTCGATTTTTACAGTGGGCCACACCTTCCAGTTCCGTTTTATGAGAAAGCAAGTCGCATGTTGCGAGTGGCTCTGTGATGTATTGCCAGCCGGCAGGATTGAAGACCGCTTGTGTTTTTTGTGACGGACGGGTCGCCGTGGCAGGTTCTCACTGAGAGCGTGCGGCTCCTTGAAATTCAGTCTAGATTTACATCGGCATTTAATCTGTCGTATGTTTTTTGCAACATTGTTTGAGAGCTATCTTGGGGATTTAACTCGAGTTGTCTACGAAATAGATATGGGAATAGAATCCTGTTTACGGGTCAGTATCCGGTCAAGGTGGATGCACCCGTCGGTTGTATGATCCTGACAGAAGGACACTGCAGTTGCAATGACATCTTTCAAGGTTAGAGGGTAATGCGCTAACCTTGAAACCTGCTGAAGTACCTGCAGCCATCTGCTGCATGTGAATGACCTTAGCCAGACTGAAATGTAGCATACATACATACTAATTGAAACTTCGTATTATTAAATGTGGTTATTTTACCTTCATTGTGACCATAATGGAGGGGGAAGAGTGAATAACACGGTGATTATTATAAACAGAATTTATTATCAGAAAACAATTAACACCAACACCTATTGTAATATATGTTAGATAAATAATGCAAGATTTATAATAATTACTGTTTTAATGAAATACATTTTTTAAATAAATGTCTCAAAGTAAAAAAGGATGGCATCTTGTTGCTTGGATAAAATATGGAATACAATATAAGGTAATATTTATTTTTAACAAGGAGAGATAGACATACCTGATTTATTAAGCATAGATTTGGTGATTATATGTTTTTTAATCTGTTTTTTATTGAATATAGCCAGGAAATGTGTTGCTTTAGATCTACTCTCTGTAAAGTTCTTATTTTAGGTTATATTTTAGCAAAGTCCAGGGATGCATTATGACATTGTTGGATTTTCCAGGACATCCAAACAAATTATTTTTCACTTTTACCATTTTGAAGGAAAATTTTTTTTAAGACTCATCCTTCTTTAAATCTTCCATTTTTACTTTTGCATTGAATTCAATTGAGGAGCAAGTGATAAATTCATCCTTCGAATTTGCAGTTATTTTTACTTTATTTGCCATCTTCAGACTTGAGCACACATTTTATTTAAAACAAACTTAACTAAATAGTCTTTCAATGCTTCAATTAGAGTACATTTATTTGAGAGTAACAATATATTCGCCGGAAGCTCCTTTACCACTAAAAACGAGATGTAGATTCGGTAAACGGTTGTACTCCTCGATCAGTTTCTTATCGAAAATTTGCAGAAACCTTCTAGGTAAGAACACATCACCAATTGTTGATGATTTTCCTTCATCCAATTTCTCCTCAAAGTCGAGAGATGCAATTATTGCATTGTTGGATTTTCCAGGACGCCCAAACAAATTATTTTTTACTTCAACGATTCTGAAGGACTATTTTATAAAGCTTATCCTTCTTCAAATCTTCCATTTTTACTCTTGCACTGAATTCAATGGAAGATCTTGCGTTAAATTCTTCTTTCAAATTTCCAGCCATTTTTCACCTGAAACATGAATAGAATATAATTATATTATATGCAAAATATAATTACAAACATTTTTATTGAAAGAAAACAGAGATAATTTATACTAAAGATAAATTATTTTGCCTGTAACTCGTCTACTTGTAGACAGACGCATGCGGTAGGGAGAGTTGGGGGGGCACAAAATGGTTGCAAGCTAGGTACTTGTCTATAAAAGCACACTCTGACCAATTATTGGTTCAGTTCAGCCTACCCCTTGCTGTATTTTGTAACTCTCATGATGTTTAAGCTTAAAGTCTTTTTTCTTTAGCGTTCTCTTGTCGAGGATGTTTTCCGCCTCCGCCAAATCATCAGAGAACGGTTTCCCCAATCTACATTTGCAGGTAAATAAATTAACGATTTATTCTTCTCTAATTATTATTTTGTAAAATATAATCTTTCTGTATCACTGATTTTTCTTAGTACAATACTTAAATTTGGATGATTTTTTTGACAATAAATAAAAATGTTGTGGAAAAATTGGATATTTGTACACTCATCTTCTATGTAAGAAGCTGACTGATTAAAGAATATTTATACTATCGCTTTTAAAGTGATTTATCTATTTTATAACATCCGTGTTTTTATTTTGGTGGTGAGTTTAACAGTTAGTTGTTTTACAATTTTGGTGATACTTTAATAAAATCCTTTCATTGGTATAATAATCAATTGTATATAATTTGTTGAAATGTATTTTCATATGAAAAATAATTTTGACTTTGCAAAAAAACACATTTCTTCACATTTAAATTGTGTATTTTACTCATTCAAAATATATATTTGCGATAGTATGTATAATTCCAAAGAGCAATGTATGTACAATATACAGATTCATCAATATGAATCTGTAAAATATATATTTAAATCAATAAATATTTTAATTTAAATATTGTTTCCAGACATCGCCGGGTCCGAGGAGAACACTGTTGTACTGGAGGAAATTTCCTGTGAGAAAACTGGGCCAATTGGAGAAGGTGGGTTATTAATAATAATAATGATTTTCTTTTAAAATTAATAATATCTTAGTAGAAAACACGAGAGTAGCTTTCATCAAACAAAAATTCTCCTATGACGTAAACGCCTTATTTTTCTAAAATGCAATATATGTACAACATGTGTGTTTCAATTCCTGTATCATACATATTGAAGGAACTCAAAGAATTCTCTATTGCTAATGTGAATATGAGTGATAATCGATTTAATTGTAACCATTTGCTGATGGATAAAGACTTTTTTGGCTCAGCTAAGATAAATAGATTTGTTCACTTTATTTATCTATTTGAAACACCTATTATTGACTCAGATAAGATAAATAGATTGGTTCACTTTATTTATCTATTCTAAACATCCATTTTGTTTACTTATAATAAAAATTTATGATATTATGTCTTAACGAATTTAAAATTGAGAAATATATTTATATATACTTATACCATTAATTTTATATCTAAAAGGAGGCTGCTTATGTTTACACATGATTTGAAGCCAGATATTTTCATGCAAAATTAGTATACATCTGTTACTAAAGATTGTGACAGCTGTGTTGATTTTATATTTCACGTGAGAGAATTATATCCCTGAAATGAGATTACTAAAAATCTTTACTGGAATGTGGTAATTTTAGAAACATACAATCAAGTTTGTTGTCTCAAAATCTGATATTTTCTGGAATATATATCTTTCTTCATAATCTCTGTTTATACTAATAAATATTTTAATTTGTATTTTTTCTTCTTTCAGCTAATTTCCCCGGTACGTCGAGACAAAGTGTTATCACGTTAAGTGATGATGAGTCGTCTCCAGGAATTAATCAAGGTATGTTGATTTAATATATAAGATCATTAATAAGGGGATATAGTAAAAAATGTTATGTTTCCATCTGCTTTTTCTTAACAACAATGGTAACTTTTAAACTTGGTGTAGTCTCATCTGCTCAGTCAAAATTGTTAATTCTTAGCTCATTTAAAATAACAAAAACATCTGCTCATTGGAATTGCTATAATTTTTTATTCTTTTAAGTGAGTTATAAATTAACGATTCTGGCTATGTGGTTGATGTTGAACCGAATTTCAAAGTTAACATTTTTCTTAAGGGAGAGGCAAATAACCCCGAAAGATTTGAATATTTTTTAAGTGTTGAAATGGGGGAATTTTAAACAAAAATTAAATACACAATTATTTTAATTTTGATTACTTTTTGCTACCTAAACTTAGAGAGGAAAATTAGGGAAGAAACAATAATCCATATTTTCATTTCCCATCATAGTATATTAATAATCTTTTGCAAATGAAAAATATATATATCATTACTGTATTTTTCATAAACACTGAAT